>JAMAGK010000034.1:35382-163915 GCA_023626135.1 Talaromyces sp. R2412 | reverse complement strand
TGGTTTTTTTTTTTTTTTGTTTGCTTTTTTTTTTTTTTTTTATTTTTTTTTTTAGACACTTTGTGGTATTTCCCCCCCCCCCCCCCCCCCCCCCCCCCACTCTGTGCCGTCCCGCCTCTTCCTTCCATCAGCTGCAGATAACTACATACTGTCCATTATTTTCTAGTGATGTTTCTTTTCGGTTAGCAAAATGTCGTACTCGCTGTCCTCGAAAATAACGGTATGTTGCTGCCTGATTGCAAAGCAATGCAAAGCCAGAAACTAACCACAGTCTAGCTCCCTAACGGGGTGTTGATGCCGGTGATCCAGCTGGGGGTGTACCTGACCTCGGGACGGGACACAGAGAATGCAGTCAAGCATGCTTTAGAAGTACGTATTCACAATATACTCAACATGTCGCACACGTTGACCGACCTGTCAGGCTGGATATCGAGGGTATATCTTAATGATTGACATTTGAAAAGGGCTTTTAACTAACAGAGAATAGAATCGACAGTGCTCAAATGTACCACAATGAGCGAGAAGTCGGGCGAGCCGTGTTGCGATTCCTCGAGACAGAAAAGAGCAAGCCAGACGGGCTGAAGCGCGAAGACATCTTCTTCACCTCCAAGCTGGCCACCAACGTCAGCTACGATGCCACACGACGTTCCATCAAAGAGTCAATCCAGGCATCCGGGTTAGGATATATCGACCTCTTCCTGATCCACTCGCCGTACGGAGGCGCCAGGAAGCGTCTCGAGTGCTGGCGCGCACTGGAAGACGCACTGGCCGACCACGAGATCCGCGCGGCGGGGGTGAGCAACTACGGAGTGAAGCATCTGCAGGAACTGCTCGCGTCGCAGCCAAAAGTGCGCCCCATGGTGAACCAGATCGAGGTGCACCCATTCAACACGCGTGCGGCCATCACCTCGTTCTGCCAGGAGAATCAGATCGTGGTGGAAGCGTACGCGCCGCTGGCCCGCGCATACCGGTTCGGGCATGCGACGATTGTGTCGCTGGCGCAAAAGTACGGATGCACGCCGGCGCAGCTGATGGTGCGGTGGAGCGCACAGCATGGCTATGTGCCGCTACCCAAGAGTATCAATCGCGAGCGCATCATTGCGAATGCGCAGATCGAGGGTTTTGCGATTGGGGAGGAGGACATGGGGGTGCTGGACGGGCTGGACGAGTATCTGGTTACAGGTGTGTTCTTCGTGTTGAACGGAGAGGATGTAATGACTGTGCTGACTGTTGCAGACTGGGACCCAGTGGACGCGCCGTAGATTATACTGTAGAAGTAAGTAGTTATACAGTATACAATTGTAAAGGTATGCAAAAATGAGCAAATCTATGCAAATCTGTGCAAAAACCAAAAGAAGATCAGTAGATGATACAATCAGTAATCGCACGGCCGCAGCCAATCAGGGCACGCCGAAGCTTATCTCGCAGCCGATAATCGGCGGCGCTATGAGCGACGGCATCCGGCAACCGGGGCTCGCCCGGGCTGCTCATTTGCCGCTGATTGATAAGATCGCGCTCCAAGTGCGCTTGCCGAAAACCTCCCACTCTTTTTTTCCCTTCTGTCACCCCGACTCACCCGCGAACAAGAAAAACGAGTCCACTCCGATCGCAGTCACCGGTGGTACAGTGTGCCTGCTAGTCTCCGCCATGACAGGGACTTAAAAAGGCTGTCGTCCGGCTGGGACTGTCGTTGGAATTTGATTTCTACATCTCATCTATACCTCTTCTTATCAATTGATACCCAGATACCCAGGCGCTCATTCCACCATGTCGAACATTCCCTCCGAGCCCGAGTTTGAGCAGGCCTACAAGGGTAATGTCCCTTCTTCATTCATTCCCAATTCAACAAACTAACACCTCGTAGAGCTCGTCTCCACGCTCGAGAACTCAACCCTCTTCCAGAAGAACCCAGAGTACCGCAAGGCGCTGCAGGTCGCCGCCGTGCCTGAGCGCGTCGTCCAGTTCCGCGTTGTGTGGGAGAACGATAAGGGCGAACTCCAGGTCAACCGCGGTTATCGTGTGCAGTTCAACTCGGCCCTGGGGCCGTACAAGGGAGGACTGCGCTTCCACCCGAGTGGTGAGTTATGATCTCTTGATATTACTTGATTTTCTATTGGTCGCGCGCTGACAACTTGCATAGTCAACCTGTCGATTCTGAAATTCCTTGGCTTTGAGCAAATCTTCAAAAATGCCCTCACCGGCCGTATGTTTTCTTTGTCCCAGTTTGTTTTTGCGATTGTACTAACAGTGCGTAGTCAACATGGGCGGCGGCAAGGGCGGTGCCGATTTCGACCCCAAGGGTAAAAGCGACAACGAGATCCGCAAGTTCTGCGTCGGCTTCATGACCGAGCTGTCGCGCCACATTGGCGCCGACACCGACGTGCCGGCCGGCGATATTGGCGTGACTGGCCGTGAGGTTGGCTACATGTTTGGCCAGTACAAGAAAATCCGCAACCAGTGGGAGGGTGTCCTCACGGGTAAAGGCTTGACTTGGGGTGGCAGTCTGATCCGCCCAGAGGCTACTGGATATGGAGTTGTCTACGTACGTATTCTTTCCCTTTGACTTTTTCGTCTGCATACTAATAAAGAACTACAGTACGTCCAACACATGATCAAATACGCCAGCGAAGGCAAAGAGTCCTTTGCCGGCAAGCGCGTCGCCATCTCCGGATCCGGCAACGTCGCACAGTACGCTGCCCTCAAGGTCATCGAGCTGGGTGGCACCGTGGTCTCTCTGTCCGACAGCAAGGGCTCCCTCATCGCCACCACCGACCAGGGCTTCACCCCCGCGCAAATCGAGCAAATCGCCGCCGTCAAGGTCGCGCGCCAGCAACTCGACTCGCTTGTCTCGACCGAGTCCTTCTCCGGCTTCAAATACGTCGCCGGCGCCCGACCCTGGGTGCACGTCGGTAAAGTCGACGTCGCTCTGCCATCAGCCACACAAAACGAAGTCTCCGGCGAAGAAGCACAAGCCCTGATCGACGCCGGCGCAAAGTTCATTGCCGAGGGCTCCAACATGGGCTCTACGCAGGAAGCCATTGACATTTTCGAGGCACACCGCGAAAAGAACCAGGGTGGCGCCGCAATCTGGTACGCGCCCGGCAAAGCCGCGAACTTGGGCGGCGTTGCCGTGTCTGGATTGGAAATGGCACAGAACTCGGCTCGTGTGAGCTGGACTACCGAGGAAGTCGATCGCAGACTGCAGGATATCATGGAAGCTGCTTTCAAGAACGGTTTGGAGACAGCCAAGGAGTATGTCACTTCGGCTGAGGGCGCGCTGCCTTCGCTGGTTGCTGGTAGCAATATTGCTGGCTTTAAGAAGGTTGCTGCTGCCATGCGGGACCAGGGCGATTGGTGGTGATTTATCAATCCTTGTTCATAGACTTTTTTTTTATTTCTTTCTGTACGTATTACTTACCCTGATGATAAACTTATGACAATCGAATATTTAGATAAATATAAATATAAATGACATTCATATATATCTTTATAACAATTAATATAAAAACAGTAACAATCAGGGTATCATCAGAAAAAAAACAAAAAAACATATACCGTACCACACCATACTCCCTTACTCTTATTATGTAGTAGTTGTATCTGCAAAATCCCGCTCCTCCGTCGTCATCGCCATTTCCGCAACCGGCGGCAGCGGCGGCGACGGCTCTTCTACCAAACTGCGTGGCCGCGACCACACGCCGCCGAGTGCGTAGTGCTCTTCCTTTGGCAGCGGCGCGTCGTCAGTCCTACTAGATTTTCGTCGAGAATGATTTTTGTGATGGCGATGGCGATGATGACGACGCAGATTGTGGCGACGCAGGTACTCGTCTGGCACGGGATCGACTTGCTTTTTCGCTGCGGGAATCAAGGAGAGATAGATTGGATACAGCGCGCCAGCCGAGAACAGCGCGACAATAACGGCGAATGAGTAGCGCTCGTCGTGGCCAGCAGCAACAGTAGCACGTTGCACAAAGGGTG
The DNA here is from genome assembly GCA_023626135.1 of Talaromyces sp. R2412. NCBI lineage: Eukaryota > Fungi > Ascomycota > Eurotiomycetes > Eurotiales > Trichocomaceae > Talaromyces > Talaromyces sp. R2412. The sequence goes on along the minus strand of JAMAGK010000034.1, from coordinate 159,937 downwards.
TGAAAGAGCCGGCGCCAATAGCAGTGACCATAATGGCCGAGGCGGTTTTGGTATGGGCGCCCATGCCGCGCAGGGACATGGCAAAGATGATGCTGAACACGCCGCTTTCAAAAAGGAAGATCAGCAGGGCGAGAACGACGCCAGAGAAACCGGTTAGGTTCATGCAGAGCACCGAGAGTATGATCAGTCCCAGGTATGATACGAACAGGATCCAGCGCGGTTTGAGGAACCACTGCATAAACGCGGCGAGGAATCTGCCTATGGCGAACAGACTGCGGCCGATCAAGATGTAGTCGTAGGTGCTTAGACTTGTTGATGACGAGGACGGTGGGATTTTTGGTGATTGTGCTACAAGGTATGATGCCAGGCTGGTGATGAATGCCTCTTGGCCGCCCACGTAGCAGAATTGCGAGAATACGCCTAGTCCAAAAGTCAGCCAGATGACCGGGACGCCCAGCACGCGTGCCGAGTTGGTTTCCTTGCGTCGGTCAGCCAGCGCGCGCAGGTCCTCGTCGGATGCTTCGGGGACGGGCAGATAGTAAAAAGCCACAGCTAGCAGTAGATCAAAGAGGGCAATGGCGAGGTATGTCCACTGCACTCGGACCAGGCTGGCTGCGTCCTGCACTGACCGAAACAGGGCCCTTTCGGCCAGCACAGCAGACACCACGCTGGCCGTGGCTTGGATTGCTTGCGAGAAGTTGAGTCTGACCTCTGCATTCTCGAGCGGTCCGCACAACGCGATGAATGGGTTTGCCGCGGTCTCAAGCACCCCAAACCCACAGCCAACGATAAAGTTGGAAATGATAAACGCGGTAAATGAAGTCAAGACAGCAGAGGGCCAGAAGATGAGAGCGCCGCACGCATATATAAAAAGCCCCGCGATAAACGTAGCCTTGAACCCCCATCGGCACAACAGAACCCGGCCGATCGCCAGCGGTGAAATTAGATAGCCGCCGTAGTACGCAGCATGCAGACCCAAATATGCCCAGGTGTTTAGATTGTCGATCATTTGGAACTGGTCGTTCAGCACGTCCAAGAACCCATAGCCTATGCCCCACATAAAGAACAAGATCGTCGTCATTGCTACCGGCGGGATCGATTCCTTGTTGTTCATCGCAAGCATGCTCTTGGGCTTTTTCATATTCACAAAATCGAAAAACCGCGACACGTTCATCGGCCCATAGCTCTCTTCAACTGTACTACTTTCCACATCGTCGCTGGGGCTGGAACGAGTCAGAAAGTCAGACATGTCCATGATTTCCTCTGGAGTCACTGCCATTGGCGGCGGGCTGATTGCTGCTGTTCCATTATTATATCCAGAGCCAGAACGTACACTCTGCCGCTGATGGACTTGATACGCTTCTAGAGAGGCCCGATTATCAGACAAGGATCCGGCTGCCCGGTTTGCGCTGGGGTACGCGCTGTACGAGGCTTGCTGGGGCGAGGTATCCGTGGAGCCCTTGATCATTCTTGGTAATATGCGTGCAGCGAGCGGTTTCAGGCTGGGCACGCAAGCGCACATGATGCCAGTATTGACTTCGACCGCAGACCACATAAAAGTAAAAGCGCCATACCCTTTCTAGTCAGTATAGAACCAGACAGACAGAAAAAAGGTCTTACATGAAAAATCCTGGCCCAATTTCGAAGTGAGACCAGCTGATTGCGCCCTGTGTATCATCTGCACACGCGATGTTGCCGCGCTCTGCAAGTAGGCGACTCGGATGACATCGACAACAGCAGTGAAAACACCAAAGCTAAAAGTAACGATCAAAATAATCTTCTGCTTCCTCGGCAAGCGCAATTTTGTCAGAATAGGCACCGGCAGCAAGAAAATGGCGATGTCGGTGATCAGGTTCACAGGCGCAGACGACAGATAGATGGTGACGATATCGGTGCATGTGGCAGTGTCCATTTCGCTCGGCCAGATGGCTGCACTGACGGGGCTGCACTGGAAGATATTGACCATGGTTAGAGCGATGCCGGCGGCATTGACGACAAAAATGGTGGCGTAGATGGCCCAGCGGAAGATCTTGTCAGTCTTGGACAGGGAGAGAAAGAAGATCAGAATGGAGTTTTTCAAAGTCATCAACGCGGGGTTCTAAAATGATTGTTTTAGTACTTCTCTTTCTCTTTCATTTAAACAATACTTACGTAGAGCACGTTGGCGACATATTCGGCCGTGTTCAAGGTGACATAGGACGAAGACGACACATCAGTCTGATGCAAGCCCAAGCCCTGAGTGGTGCCATAGCAGATAGCAAAGACGAAGCCAAAGTCAATAACCTATGAAAAAGGTTCAGCTGAAGAAAAGCATCAATACGAACGAAAAGGGTCCTAACCCAAGCCACAAGCATGAGGTAATCATGCGCAGCGACTTTGCGCACAACACCCAAGCGCGACACAAAGCGCAGCGCAACAAACACCGAGGCAAGGACGAAAAAGATTATAGTCACCACGAGCGTTGGCGTGGCGCGGTCGGCCATGATTATTATTGTTGTTGCTGTTGTCGTTTTTTCCCTCAAGTTTCCCCGCAGTGCATTGACCGGAAATCCTGTGGCGTCAGTAGTGTAGCGGTGGGAAGCTCCATCGTCGCCAGCGCCTTGGTAGGAGGTCGCGCTGTTCGCTGGTAATACAACTGCAAAAGCAGAAGCAGAAGCAGAAGCAGCAAAGGAAGTTGTTGAAGCGACAAGATGGGGGAAAAACGAGGAGAGAAGGAGGAGAAGAGGAAAAGAAAAGAGAAAAGCCGGGCGGTTAAGGGAAATTGTGGGGATGACGCCGAACCGTACAAAATGTCAAATCCCAACGACGTCTGAGCGCCGGCAAATTAATTTTTTTCTTTTTCCCTTGGTCGCGACTCACCAGAAGTGACGGAGGACGAAATCGCATGGAGAATAATAGAAATACAAACACAAATACAAATAAGCGACATTCCATCCCATCCAAGGCGCATATTTGCGATCGGGCGAGTTTAATGCTTAATCCGCAAGCATGTATGCAATTAAAACTTAGCTGGCAGACCTATCACGGCGCAGACCCGGAACCAGCGCGCCGGGTGACATTCCATGAATCCAGCATGTTGTTATTATCAAACATAATGATAATAATATAATAATATCAAATAACGCCGGCAGATCTGGCATGACGTGACGTCGATCTCTCAGCAACTCGGCAGGAGCCGGGCCAATGCACGTGACTCTGCCACTCCGGAATCATGATATCATTACGGATTACGGAGTACTCTGCACACAGTCCAAGTTTTTGTTTTGATTAATACAGAGTATATGTCTTGCAGAATTAATCCTCCAATTTCTCGCAGCTCCGACAAAAACAAACGTGAGACTTTTTACTCCGTAGAACTAGGCGCACAGGTCAGAAAAGCGATAGTGCCCTGCTAGCGCCCAGTCTAGTTTCACATAGCCACTGCCTGCAAGCTGAGTGCTGCAAGGATGGACCTCCAAATTACGTTGTCTGCATTGTGCAGGACAGAGGACAGATACCGGTGTGTGTATAGGGTATAAAAAATCAAACACGACAGTCGGTCTGACTCTGTGACGTGTGTCCAATGCGATGAGTTGTCGCTTCAGCCGGGATTGAAATTTCATTTAAGTACACGCCTGACTGACGGTAAGATCTGAAGATGGCATGATCGACAGGCCAGCCGTTGTCAGGCATCCAATAGACAAGCAGACTAGGAACTATACTATCACGAATACGTACTACTCAAGAAAACATTAGATTTTCAATCATGGATCATTCATTCATTCATTCATTGCATACTCCGTCCTTTTAAAACACCGAAAAACAACCACTTTTCGTGTCCAGAGACATGCTCTCTCCAGGAGGCAAGACTGCATTGCATGCAACTGGCCTGACTAGCAGGCAAGTGTCAAATGTATGTCCATGGTCCACGGTAAAATTCAATCTTGTCGTGAAACGAGAATGCTGATCAAATACAAATAACAAAACATGTGTCATCTTGGCCAGGACATGTTTGGTAAAGCCAGAGAAAAATAAAAGTCTAAAAAAGCCGTCATATATATTTTGAGAATGGATAGAAAATATATATGAAGAAAAGAAAAGAAAGCAAATGATCAACCAGTATGGTCAAACCTAGTTGTCAAAGGACCACGAAATAGGGATACGGCCAGCAGACATGTCGGCCAAAGTGCCAAACATGTGCTCGGACATATCAACCGAACCAGCCGAGCAGCCAGCGCATCGGTCTACAACCTTTCCGGTGGCCGTCTTGCCCTCATAGGTGACAGTGATGGTAGAACCGCACAGCTCCTGGGTCATGATGTCAGCAGAAAGCGCAACCACGTTCTCCGAGCTGCCGTCGTTGGCCGTGTCACAGTAGCTGGGCGCGCTCATCGAGGTGGCGGTTTGGTAGTAGGTACCATCGCCGGTGCTAGTTTGACCAGTGCTGCCGCTGGTGGAGGAAGTAGCAGTCGACTGGGGAGCGGGAGCAGCAGAGGTAGTCGTGGTCTCAGGAGCCGGGGCAGCCGGAGGAGGCGCGGTGGTCGTCTCAGCAGGGGGAGGCGGAGCAGCAGTGGTGACTGGTGGAGGAGGAGCGCTGGTCGTAGGCTCAGGAGCAGCAGGAGGAGGGACCGAAGAAGTGGTGGTCTTGGAAGTTGGAGCAGGCGGCGGGGGAGCAGGGGCAGTGGTGGTGACCACGGCCTGGGCGACGCTCTCAACAAAGGAGGTGGCCTCTGCGCCGTAGAGGGTGACGGTGGTGTCGATGGTGGTCACGTCGACCTGGGTCACGGTCTCGTAGACGAGAGCGCGCTTCTGCTGCTGCTGAACGGGGGCGGCCGAGGTGAGCGTGGCCAGGATGGTCGCGAGAGCGAGAGCCTTGAAGATAGCCATTTTAGATACCGTGGTGTGGTGTGGTGTTGTGTTGTGATGTGTGAGTGTGAGTAGTCGCGTTGACTGAAGTGACTATACGCCGAAGAAGGGTGTATAGAGTAGATATAGAGAGTGCAATGGAATCGGCCGAGCGATTCGAAAAGAGACTGGAGACAGAGTTTGCGAAAAGAGAGAGCAAATCTGCACAGCAGGTCGAAAAGAGAGTGAGTGTGTCGAGAGAGTGACTGGTGATGAGCGTGAGTAACACAAGAGAGAAGGAAGAAACAGAAACACGGGGGGGTCGAGGAGGTTTTTAAGGCCAGGGGGGAAGGCGCTGTCCGGCCAGGCACAAGCGAAAACTAAGAGCCGAGCCTGCCCCCACTATTGGCTGAGAAGCCTATGGGGCAGCGGAGCTCACCGGCTAGCGCCACGCGGGCCCATTTGCACGGCGAGCCAATAGGATGCCGTGCAAGAGTTTTCCCAGTCCCAGTCTCCGCTCTCTTGTGAGCCCGACCAAGCCAGCATCACTCGGTAAATGAGTGATGCTGAGTGATACCGAGTAGTACTAAGTGATACGTCATGGCCAACTGTAGCAAATACGCCAGCGCAGAATGCAGTGTACACTGTAGTGACTATACAGAATACAATTACAGACAGCTGGCAATGCAGGAACCATCACACCAAGTCCCTTAAAAATCCCGCTGCCAGGGACACTGACCAATCAGCAGCAGTGGCGACGTTTCCGCAAACCCTAATGCGCCCAGGCTCCGCTTGCCCCGGGCGATTGGGCGGCGGCGGCAGGCCTGGAACAAAAGCGAACAAAAACCCTGAAAGCCTGAAACAACGCGGTCCATGGTCGTTGGACTCCCGATTGCGATGTTCGCCGTGTCGCTCGCCGAGTTTTGGTACAACAGTTGAACAGAGTTTTTGCACAACCATTCTCTGATTGCGAGCGCCCAATCGTGTCAGTGGGTGCATTACGGTGGATATAGACTCCGCTCTTATTATTCAATAACCACACAGCCCGATGAAAAAAAAATTGCCAAATCCGGAAATTAAAATCCCGCAGGAAAAAATTCGCAGCCAACCATAACTCGGACTTCTTTATCGCGTCTTTCAGACTAAGGAAGAGCGAAATGTGCATCCATGGGTAGGACTGAAAGAACTTTTCCAGCCAAATCAATGCCATTCCCTTGCTGATCTCGGAAACTTGAGCTTATCAGGCTGATTTTAATATATGTGATTGATTATCATATAAGTACAACAAACCGACAAGACACCAATGTATAACAGAACAGGCAGACGTAACAAAATGGCAACAGGGAATTTAACATACAGGTTATTTGGGCATAAAGTTCATGCGTAAGTACAAAGGAAAAGTAGATGAGCAGATACCCAGCAAGTATTAGAAAGCTGAGCAACCCCAAAAAAGAAAAGATAAAATCTAGCCACTGCACATCACACAGGCCTCTTTGTTTTCAATGCTGCACTGGAGCACCTTTTGCGCGTAAATGTCTCCTTCAGACTCGCCGTTCTCTTCAGCTGCCTCCTCGGCGGGAGACTCCTCTGCTTCTTCAGCCTTAGGAGACACGCCATTGGTGTGAGGAACAGAAACAGGCTGGGTCACGTCTGGGATGCCCTTTCCGTTGGCAAGAGGAGAGGCTTGCTTCTGATCATACATGGGACGAGGAACTGCAGAGTACGAGTTGCCCATGCCAGAGCCCGGTGCGCGCTTCTTGAGCGAGCCATTGGCGCGTGCCACATTGGTGTCAGCAACCTTGAGCTGCTCCTGATCAACAGTAAACTGGATAGGTGCAGACGCAGCCATGGTGCGCAAGTAGTACATGCCAGTCTTGAGACCCATCTTCCAGCCCGCAAAATGCATGCTGGTGATCTTGCCCATAGTTGGCTCCTTCATGTGAATGTTGAGCGACTGCGACTGGTCGATGTAGGCGCCGCGATCCGCTGCCATCTGCAGAATGTTGCGCTGGGAGATTTCCCACACGGTCTTGTAAAGTGCCTTGATGTCTGCAGGGATGTTGGGGACGTTCTGAATCGATCCACCATCTGCGATGATACGATTCTTCATGTTGTCAGACCACAGACCAAGGTCGACAAGATCCTTCAACAGCCATGGGTTGACAACTTGGAACTCTCCGGCCAAGACACGACGAGAGTAGATATTCGACGTGTAAGGCTCAAAGCACTCGTTGAAGCCCAGGATCTGACTAGTGCTGGCAGTAGGCATAGGAGCAACAAGAAGACTGTTACGTACACCGTGTTGCGCAATTTCTGCCTTCAATGAGTCCCAATCCCACAGATCGGTGGGGGTCCGATCCCACATGTCGTACTGCAGAATACCCTGAGAGACGGGTGATCCCTTGTACGTCTCGTAGGTACCGTCCTTCTTGGCCAGCTCAATGGATGCAGTCAATGCACCGTGGTAGATCGTCTCAAAAATCTGGATGTTGAGGTGCTTGGCCTCGGGCGAGTCGAAAGGAAGACGCAGAGCAAGGAAAGCATCGGCCAGACCATTAACACCAACGGCAATGGGGCGGTGACGCATGTTACTCTTCTTGGCCTCTGGCACGGGGTAGTAGTTGATATCAATGATCTTGTTCAGGTTACGAACGAGGACTTGAACGACCTCGTGCAGCTTGCCAAAGTCATACTCGCCACGGCTGGCATCCACAAAGGTTGGAAGAGCAAGAGAAGCCAAGTTGCACACAGCAACCTCATCGGGAGCAGTGTATTCGATAATCTCTGTGCAAAGGTTGGAGCTACGAATCGTTCCCAGGTTCTTCTGGTTGCTCTTCTTGTTGCAAGCATCCTTGTACAGCATGAAAGGGTTTCCGGTCTCGGTCTGAGCTTCCAAAATCGCGTACCAAAGCTTTTGGGCCTTGACAGTACGGCGACCACGGCCTTCTCTCTCGTACCTTTCGTAAAGAGCGTCAAATTCTTCGCCATACACATCCGCCAGATCAGGGGCTTCGTTAGGGCAGAACAATGTCCAGTCTTGGTTGGCCTCCACACGACGCATGAAAAGATCGGGGGTCCACAGAGCGTAGAAGAGGTCACGAGCACGAACCTCTTCCTTGCCGTGGTTCTTACGGAGGTCCAGGAATTCAAAAACATCCGAGTGCCATGGCTCTAGGTAGATAGCAAAGGCACCAGGGCGCTTGTTTCCTCCCTGGTCAACGTATCTAGCAGTGTTGTTGAACACGCGGAGCATAGGGACAAGACCGTTGGAGGTACCGTTGGTTCCGCCAATGTAAGAACCAGTGGAACGGATGCGGTGAACGTTCAGACCAATACCGCCTGCAGTCTTGGAGATCATAGCACAGGTCTTCAGGGTATCGTAGATACCTTCGATACTGTCTTCCTTCATGTCGATAAGGAAGCAGGATGCGAGCTGGGGCTGGGGGGTACCAGCATTGAACAAAGTGGGAGAGGCATGAGTAAAGTATTTCTGAGACATAAGGTTGTAAGTCTCAGTGACCTTCTCAATATTATCGCCATGAATACCAACAGCCACACGCATAATCATGTGCTGAGGACGCTCGGCAACCTTGCCGTTGATTCGAAGCAGATATGAGCGTTCAAGAGTCTTGAAGCCAAAGTATTGGTAGTTGAAATCGCGGTCGTAGACGATAGCCGAGTTGAACTCTTCTGCATGCTTCATCACGATTTCATAAACTTCTTTCGAGATCATAGGAGCCGGCTTGTTGTTCTTAGGGTTGATGTAGTGGTAAAGGTCCTCGACCACAGCCGAGAATTGCTTTTTCGTCTGCTTGTGGAGGTTGGAAACGGCAATACGAGCGGCAAGGACAGCGTAGTCAGGATGCGTGACAGTCATGTACGCGGCGGTTTCGGCAGCCTGTAAACACACGTATGAGCAAGCAGCATTCACAAAAACAAATTTAAAGCACAGAGACTTACCAGGTTGTCTAGCTCCACGGTCGTGACACCCTGGTAGACACCAGAGATGACCTTTTGCGTGATGGCGGCGGCATCGACATGGTCGGGGTCAAGTCCATAACACAGTCTTGACACACGAGCTGTGATCTTATCGAACTGCACGCGTTCCTTGCGGCCATCTGTAGCTTGTTAGTACCGGTCACCGCGACGCGTAGCAATCAACCACGAAGGTTGCCAAAGACATAGAAAAGCCCAGCAGACAACGCAGATATAACTCTCTGCATGAAGACAATGGAATCAAACTCACCTCTCTTGAAGACGTACATGTCGAAGGTATTGCACGTATGTGATCTGCTTCTTCGTGGGAGAATAAAAAAGACAGCGAAAGCCTGCTTCGATTTCTATTCCTTTTTTGTTGTAATTAAGTGGCAATGGCGTAATTGTTACCAAGTAGAAGCACAAGCAAAAGGTATCACAAGACAAAAGATCAGAGCAGGAAGCGAGACTTGGAAAAGCCCTTGCAAGTGGATGGTGAAGCAAGACCGGGAAGCAGACCGGAGGGGCAGGCGTGGTATTTGTTCCTCTGCAGACACGCGTCGCTCTGGGAGACGCGATTTTCGTGTTTTGTGCTCGACCGCATTAATCGTTGCCGTGGTGGGACTAGCGCGCCTCCCGGGTCACGTGAATCGGCGCTCGATTTCTAAGCAGGGCTGAATAATTCTGTATTATTTTTTAGTAGTTCTAAGGAATAGGTGAAGATAAAACTACTTAGAACATAGAATCGCTTTCACTGATAGAATCTATTATAACATCTGTAACTTCCTTGATAAGATTCTTTATATTCCTGCCTAATTCTGCTCCTGGTGCTATTGTAACAAACGTTACGAGGGATCACTGAAAGCTAAGCTACCTATCATTTATGTATAGAGATTTCCACAGTTTTCATCAACTCTAGGCTAAATCGAACGCTCCATATTCATTGGCTTCGTAGTCCTCCATACATTTGAAATGACTGGAATGCCAGGTATTTGCATCACATTTCATGTCTACTTTTTCAATACAATCATCAATCCTACTCGGACTAAACGCGCCATGCAACAATAACATTGAAAATAACTTAGTGGTCTATGGGTTCAATCACAACATTTCCCAACGGGTCATTGACATGGATTGAAGAATTAAAAGTGAAAGATTGGCGTTCTCGAGCCCATTCTCGTAACCCTTCAAAGTCACGACACGTACGAAAGACATTAGTCACCGGAAGGGCCGCTTGATGCTCCGTGAACCAAACGTATGGTATAGGAGTGATATCGCTAGAGCACATAAGGCTCTGCCTAATCGAGTCGATACAATGATCTATATGGATTGGATTAAATTCCATAGCGCCAGTCGGCCATACAGTTTGTCGAATCATGTTCTGGGAAGAGGTTGAGATTGAGTTACGGGTTATATAAATGATGCACTTGGAGAATTTTCCTTACCAGGCAGTGGAGTTGATGGAAGACATCTAGAGTCACAGCGTAGTAACCAGGGTCATCTGGAATAGGCACTGTTCTATTTGCCAACTTTGTTGCTTCACTCATGGGGATTCTAGTGATACCGACTGTGGCCACTGATTAGCCACGGCTCAGGTGGATGGAAAGGAAATTTATTTACATTGATATAGATCTTCCCAGAGTTGGTTATTATCCTCAGAGGGTTCACCTTGGTATGGAGAGGTGTCATGGAGACTCTCGAGCCCCGCAGATGAGACGAGATTTTTGTATTTGATTATAGATGATGCAGGAGCTAAAACCAAAACATCAGTAATGGGATGTTGATACATTTTGGAAAATGTCTAGTTAAATTCACTTACAGAATACCGTTTCGTGCAGCTTCGCATCTCTTAGATTTGCCCATGTATACAAGTTTGAGAGTACTAAGCATAGAATAATGGCCCATGATATCAGAAGTGGTCGGTTCGGCGCAAAAGTCTTTTTGCATCGTTGGACGGATTCTTGATTGGAGATTTCATTTTGTTCCAGCTGTTGAATAGGAAGGTACTGAGCGTCCTTATTGACGAATGAAAATCCCATTTTGAGATATAAAAGAGAAAACGACAATTTGACAAAAGAAGGGATGTACAAGAGCTTTGAAAGAATCAAATCAAGATGGCCTCGCCGGACCCCAAATTTTCTTCATAGACGGCGAGACTAAAAAGGAAATAGTTCAGGTGTTGGACCACCCTAATCGACAATATTTTGTCTGATAATGAGTCTTCGTTGGTTGGGAATACGAGGGCAAGTATCATATAAATTGCGAACGGAACCAGGTATTACACGGGCTGGAAATCTCAGCGAACAACTGCTAGCGTTGCCACTTCTCCTAGCGAAGGATTCGCCATTTTGGTGATCTGCCTAAACTTCATACTAAAATAGTTTATCATGAGTGGTCAACTGAGCCGCCACACGCTGCTTTAACACTCATTACGAGTCAGTTTATATGACCACTTATCATCACGACGATCTAGTAAACAGACTTGTTGTAGCAGACCACACGCTTGCTCCACTGTTGGACGAATAAGTACTAATCATGCCTCCGCTTTGGGAGCGTAGGGTGCGCGGGAGACACAGTTACTATAAGTATGGAGGTCACCTCGTAGTATCCGATTATTAACTCCAAAATTCTCCCCAAGGTTAATGTCAATCGGACCAGAAACCGTTTTCTCTTCGACGCAAAAAAGAGTATTTCAGCATTCGCTATGAAGTTTTCCACTATCATCCTGTCAAGCTGTCTGACAGCGTATTCCCTTGCAGCACCTGTAGGAGATGTATCCCTGGTAAGCATCAATAATTTAGAATTCCAAGAATTGTATTAATTATTTTCAAAGCGGAATGATGACGCTATCACAAACCTGGATGCAACTACAGGCAACGAGGCTTTCTACGGCATTAAGAAGCGTGACAGAGAAGCGGTAACCAACCTCGATGCAACAACTGGTAATGAGGCATTCTATGGCATTAAGAAGCGGGATGATGAAGCTGTGACCAACCTTGACGCTACCACTGGCAATGAAGCTTTCTATGGCATCAAGAAGCGCGATGGTGAGGCAGTGACTAATCTCGATGCCACTACTGGCAACGAAGCCTTCTATGGGATTAAAAAGCGAGGTGACGAGGCTATAACCAACCTTGATGCGACCACTGGCAATGAAGCCTTCTACGGCATCAAGCACTGAAGGGCTGCATACATGTGTTGAATGGGCAAGACGGCGAGAGATTTAAGAGTGCCGATTTTTTGCCACTTACACACATACTTTACTTAGGGTAGCAATTATGGAAGACATTCAGTTTCATATAAGAATGAATCCGGTTCCAAATATCATTACTGCACTACAATACGTCTGGTAGTCTAGATAGGGCGACTTCCGTCTTAGATTGTGCTAAGATTAGCATCAGTATTGATTCACTGCCTCAGAAAATAGTATCGGGTGGCAGTGTTTCAGCAGATAACGGGGTTTTCGTTCTATTCAGAGATCAGAATGATAATGAAGAGGGGTAAGATATGAGCGGTCAATGATAATTGACATTGTCATCTCAATAATTATGTGATATCAGTAAACATACGAGATACTAATTGACAGAAAACAAAAAAACTATCGCATCTAGATCTTTCCTGATTTGATCGGTGAAGCCAGTATCTTCTGTAGACCGCCAACATTCCCCCATTTGTTGACTTGCATCCTAGATTCCAATTTTTGACAAGTCAGTTGGGTGTTGGAACATACGATGCCCCGTGCCATTCCAGAACTGCCAAAGCCCCCACAGTAATCTGAAAAGGACCTTCTTTATCTTTTAGAAGGTGTTTATTCCGCGAGAGCAGATACCGCACAAAATGTCGCTGTTTGGACTTATAAAGCTCACTGGTGCATATTTACGCGTATGTTGTTATCCACATTTCTGGCGCTCTTATCTTCTCCAATCAGCAGACTACATGTACCTTTCCACCAACACTTCGGTCTTCCTACCAACATTTCTGCTTTGATTCCAACTACTTTATCTTCTGCAAATGGCAACTTGGTTAGTAGGGTGACATCTCGGTTTCGAGAATGCCGACCATTATACGCAATTGTCTCAACTATTCTCCGCATTTAGCGGTGATCTTTGCTTTTCTTGGCGGGGGGCTTGACAAGACACTTACGCACACTAAAAGTGTATTAACGGAGATTTTAGTTTCATATTAGCATTTTTATGCTCGTGGAACCTTTGCTCCACCTTTATCTCTTGCTGCTTTAGTCTTTGAAATTTCCAGAAATTCCAAAGACCCCCCTCCTGATTTACATGTACTTGAAGAAATCGGTTACTGGAGTTTTTTTGTCGACGTTCTTATACCTATGAAATCAAATGTTTCCTAATATGCCTTTTTTCACGAGATATTGGTAGATCTAGTATAAGAGTACACACTACGAATAAATAGTGTGGATCGACTGCTCAAAGGAGCAACAGAGAGGCACTTCCAGAAGCAAGTTGCAGCCTTTTATCCGGTCCCACCGAGTCTGGCCGATTCTCTGTTATTACATCTTCTAGGAATTGGGCTTCACTTCCTAGGTTTCTGCCTTCTACGGCCCTTTCCGCATCGAACCTTTGGCTCAGACACCGAGAGGTTCGGATAACCGTGACAACGAAAGCATTCAATCGAGAGCAGGAACCTAGAGGAAAGACAAAAAGCAAGAGGGCAATTAACGAAAAAAAAAAAGTCTCATCATGGATATCCGAAAACAAACTGCCTATTTGTCTCTGGACGACCAAGAAAGGTTTATAGATTCCCCTCTTTCAGACAACTCTGAACCACGACGAAAACCATCTCTACTACTGAAGAGCTATCGACGATTGTTCTTGCTATTAGTCGCTGGCATACTAGCCGCTACTCTGTCTTTTACGATTTTTGAATTTTATGCTGGCCGGAGACATATTGATCAATGTGGTAGCACAGCTGCAGAAGCACGAGCTAGGGGTTGTCAATTTGAAATGACTGGGTTTTCGTGGCTGCCAAAAGAATGTTTAGATCCAGAAGTCGAGTCCGAGTTTCTCGAACTTGATCTTCATTACTATCGGGATTCGAATTACACTCAAGAAGCGCCCCTTGAAGAAGTGAGGAAAGGGGACAGTGATGGATATTTTGTCAAACAAGATTATCATCGGGCACATTGCGCATTTCTCTTGAAAAAGTTGCATAGAGCAATGAGCAGCGGAAACAAGCTTGATGGCTTGATATCCCCCGTCCATCATACCAGTCACTGCGTCCACATGTTGCTTGCTCCACCAGACTTTCGCGCAGATGTTGCACAGGTCGCCTTTACTAAATGGCCGTATTGTGGAAAGAATGGAGGATATAACGTGGAATGGGAAAAACAAGGGGAATGGACAAATTGATTAATTCGCAGACGCTCTAAATACAAACATAGAATTGATACTACAAAGGTCTAAAGATCTGAAACTAAATACATAGAAATAACATTTGAACCCCTAGACATTAACTCCATCACTGCGGTCCGTCACAGATACTATTAAACCAGCCCACAAGAGACGATCTACTGACCAGGGATTATTACTACAGTATACTCTGTCATAAGCACTGGTTTATCAATTAACTAACGCCGTTACTGTGCACAACAAAACGCTAGGCGTATAATACGGTTCATCTCCAGGAATTCGCCTCCCTCTAGCTTTCTATGAAATCTACCTCCCCCACGCTGCATCTTCTCTACTGACAATAATCTCCTGCACGGGCATACGATACTCGACAATCTCACTGCCATTGACAAGATCATTCTCCCTCGCGCGCTTATCGGCTTCCTCCGCATCCTTTGCAATGCCTGCCAGCACGTGCCGCTTGATCAACCGCTTTCTCGCCGTCTCAAAGTCGACTTCCACAAACCAGAGCTCATCCATCAGTCGTGCCGCCGTATTCCAAGGCTCCTTGTCCAGACTTAGATAGTTCCCTTCAAAAAACACAACCCGGGCCGTCGCCGGGATGGGTATATCGTCCTCGACGGGGTCCTTGACCGCATGATCGAAGCTCGGGGCATAAATAGTTGGCGTTGAGGCGTCCAACGGCTCGCGTAATCTCGTCACTAATCGTAGGAATTTATCCGGGTCAAATGTGAATGCTGCCCCCCTTCGTGCAGCGGCGAACACGGGGTCCGGCATCGCCGCAAGCTGTGCCCGTGTCAGATGGTATCCATCCATGGGGACAAAGATGGCAACGGGTGCTGCGTCTGGCGATTGCTGCTGGGCGTATAGCTCATTGATTCTCTGTGTCATCACTCCTGCCAAAGACGTTTTGCCGGATCCAGGAATACCACTGACGGCAATCATGAGCCGGGATGTTGTGGGCGTAGACTGAAATTTTGCTACAATAGAGATTCATAATCAGCTCCTAGACATTGTTTACGACCAACAGTAGCACTATCTCGCTCCATTCAGACGGGAAAAAAAAAAGAACTTCGTATAGCGCTACAGAGTAGTGTACATACCCCATGCCTTTTGAACGAGCCTGTCCACTTGCCCATCCATTGTGCAGTAGCGGCGTGCTCAATCTCCTCGACTTCAATTTGGCGAGGTGTCAGTATTCAGTGATCCATGTATCATCACTCTGCTTTACAGAGACGACAACGTTGGACGAGAAGAAGTTCTGTTTTCCCTCGTGACGTCGTTGTTGTCTTGCGGGGAAGTCGGAGCAAACCCGAGCGCGATTGGCGCAGGCGGGGTGGGTCGGACAGGCTTATCGCTATACAATTCGAAAATAGCCAATTTTCTTTTTATACATAGTGCTTCACATAAGTGCGACAAATTCCTCGATGTCAATGTTCATTTTTTAGGGGTTGATTGTGTTGCTAGTCTCAAGCCTTTTGGTGGTAATCCTTGTTTATACTACTACGATTTCGAGTGGCATTCTCTTTGACGCATTCATAAGCAATCTACTTGGTTGCCAATGTTTCTATCAAGTGGGCAGTTATGTTCCACTTAAATATATCGCACGCATTCGTACACAATGAATAATAACGTCTTCCCAAATCCGGATATTTTGTTGGGCTGTTACAAAACCCCTGAGCCAAATTGAACAACAGGAAAACCAATGGTTCTCGACTCCTTGCTATTCCCTTCTTGCCTTTCAAAAAAAGAAACAAATGTTGATGAACAAAACGACACAGACCTAAACGCCATCCGGGAGGTCCCCCATGCTACCAAAACCAAAACCATGTAATTCATATCCAGTCTCGCCAGGAGATATTAAAAAGTAAAGAAGAGAATGAAGAAAAAGAAATCGAAAAAAGTGAAGTCCTTCCTATCTTTCATCAGCCCCACGAGCAGGAGTGTCGCTTGTGAGGTTGGATGAGTCGTTGCCAGGATCAAGTCTTCTGCCGATGGTGCGAGACAGCCCGGCCGTTGCCCACCACTCGTCAGGGATATCTGCTCTGTGGAGCAACCGTTCGAGAATGTTATTCATGTCCACGTCGGAGGATGGGTCCTGGCTGATCAACGAGGATATAGATGGAAGCGTCGAGGTCCGTGACAGCCTCGGAATCGGCGGCTGGCTATCTTGAGTAGACTCTACTCCAGGCAAACGAGACCGGTGACGGGGGCGGTTGCGCGAGCCAGAAGCCCGCAAGTCAAAGTCAGACTCTGGCTCTGTGTCTGATCCAGTCGTGTAATCCGGAAAGTCGCATGGGTTCAGATATTCCGGGTACGGCTCTAAAATCATGTGCACGGTAGCCGAGGGCCCTTGTGATCCTGATGGCTGGGACGGCGCCGACCGAGGCGAGCCAGGAGCTCGAGTGGGATTTGTCGACAAGGCTGCAGCAGAGGTGAAGGAAGAATCGGTGCTAGGAAGGTTGACGTCTGGAGTGATAGTAGTGAGCAGAGTTTCCCAGGCGTCGTCTCGTTCGTCGTCCGGGCTCGTACTACGCTGACGATCTCCCAAACCATCAATGGCTGAGCGTTGCTGGCCAACCTCCTCGCGGTGGCTTCTTGGGCGGGAAGAGCGTGCTCTGCTCTCTCTTGTCCTCTCTCCAACAGGACCATCGGGTCGTGAGTATTGGTATGGCTCACTCTGTGGCTGGCCCGAACCCTCGCGCCCAAAGGCAAAGGCAGGTGCAAATCTAGGCGTGAACGGGAGGCTATCTGAATTCTGTTGAGCGTTTGCATCGTCGCCCGACGATGCGCGACTCAGAAAATCGTTCATCGACCATGGCGGGCTTGGAATCTCGAAGCGCAAGGATGATTCTCGGGGAATTCGCAGACGTCGGCCCGGCTGTCCATGCCTCAGTGCGTCCCGCAAGAGTCGAGAGCCGGCTTCGCGCCGAGCATAATCGCTCACAATCAAGCCGTTTCGTGCAGCCTCTAGAAGGGGAGCGACATCTGGCGACTGATTCTGGCGCTGAGACGGAGCCTGAATTTGATCGCTGTGTCGGGCATCCTCAGGAAAGGTGGCGCGAGGCAGAGATGGCCGCACACTGTTTCCAGCGGCGCGCGGGTACACCTGTCTCACAGCTCCTCGGCGGCGAATCGAAGAGCGCGCATGCGCAGAGGGGTCATTCTTGAGGGCGCATTTTGGCGCGACCGGCGAGGGCTCACGGTACATCCTACATGACGTTAGCTGTCAACAAGATAGGTGCGCCTAGTTGGCGGCGCGACAAGCCGCGCGCGCAAGTCGCGGCTCGGGTCAACTTACGGAAGCCCCATCGCGATGGAGAGAGAAATATCGAACAATCACCACAGCAGATAACCCATGCAATAAACACGACTAGAAATACAGCAAAAATGCACAGCCAGACCCCCAGCGAACGTCAGGGGGGAGGGAACGGAAAGGGAGGAGAGGAGAGCGGAGTAGGCGGTTCTAGGAGCGACCGCGGCACGTCAAAGTCGATTTTGCAACGATCGACAGTTGGAGCCAGTTGACCCCTACTAAATGAATATTAATACTGTATGTCCGGTGAGCGGCCAACCAGACCGGCGCGAAACCAACCAGCGTGGGGGAAGAAGAAAATGCGCCGCTTGTTCAAGTGAGTGGCAGAAAATGACAATAATACAATGATACTGTGCACATTCATCGGTCGCTGCCACTGCAAGCCTGTTCACGCAGGGAAAGATCCCCAAATTCAATGCCCGGGCCACGTGACTTTCTGCCTGATCCGTCAGGCCGCCATTCTGGACAAAGCCGAACAAGGTCGCCCGCCAAGACCGCAAGACTTTCTCGGCTTCATCATAGACCCAGGTCATGGCAGTCGTGCGTGGTGAGCTCTAGTCGGCAATCTGGTGAGATATTTTCTCTCCTCTAAAGGAAGCAGAAAAGAGGGGAAAGCCTTAATTCTAATCGAGTTCTCTCATAAATAGGCCCGAACAATGCCGACGCAAATGCCGGCTACTCTCTCATGCTCTTGACAGATCGAAGAGTATAATAATATCAAGGAAGGAATGATTGAACTCGGCCTCTCTCGCATCTCTCGTCTCGTCCAGCAGTCGACTTTCTCTTGGAAAGCCATCCATGTCGCCGGCACCAATGGCAAGGGCTCCATCACCTCCTACGTCTCTGGTTTGCTGGCGGCTGCGGGGGTGCGCTGCGGTCGTTTTACCTCCCCCCATTTGATTGATCGCTGGGACTGCATCACCATCAACGACAAGGTGGTAGAAGAGTCCTTGTTTCGGCAAGTTGAAGACCAAGTCAAACTGCGAGATCAGTCGCTGGGTCTGGGTGCGTCCGAGTTTGAGCTTCTTACTGCAACCGCATTTGAGATATTCCACCGGGAGCATGTTGAGGTTGGCGTCGTCGAGGTGGGCATGGGAGGCCGCTTGGACGCCACGAATATCCTTACAAACGTTCTTGTCTCTGTGATTGCCAAGATTGGCCGTGACCATGAAGCGTTTCTCGGCAATTCGATTCAAGCCATTGCCAACGAAAAAGCAGGCATTCTCAAGAGCGGCGTCCCCTGTGTCATTGACGGAACCAACGAGCCTCAAGTACTCCAAGTACTCCAAGCTCGAATCGATGAACTTGGAATCGATGCCACTACAGCCTCCTCTGAAGTAGCTACTCAAAGGTTTCCCAATTTAGTCTCGTTGTTTCGGGATCTTGACCTGGAACCGCACCAAAAGACAAACATTGCCTGTGCAACACTGGCATTACAAAAGGCTGCTGATCACATTCGACTGCAGAAAAGCGTGGATCAACTGGTACCCACGCTATCACAAATACAGTGGCCTGGCCGTTTACAATTCCTTAGTCTTGAGCCTCTGGTATCTCGAACGAACCCGATTCTTCTTGACGGAGCACATAACGGCCAATCAGCCGGCGTCCTTGGTCAATTTGTCGACCGGAAATTGCGCCAGGACAATCAAAGCGTCACCTGGGTCATCTCTATCTCCCACGGCAAGCTGTGGCCCGAGATTTTGGAACCTTTGATCCGCCCTGGTGACAGCGTCGCAGTTGTTGCGTTTGGACCGGTCGAAGGTATGCCATGGGTGAAAGCCACCGACACCGATTCCCTGGCTGCCGAGATTAGGATGATGCCAGGCGTTTCCAGCGTGGAATCTTTTGGTTCTGATATCCCTGGTGCAATCACCTGGGCATTTGGATCTGCCAAGGAAGGGCCCTTGGTGATTGCAGGTAGCTTGTACCTGGTCTCTGACATCTTTCGGCTCCTACGCGAGAAATAATAGAAGAGTAGTAATGCCTATAGATCGACGCCATTTTTGTAAAATAATCTTTATTTGCTAGCAAAACCGAGTTTTGTGTAAATGAAAAAAAGAAAGAATCATTAACACTCTACCAGTAGTGCTTCCCCAACTGGTCAGAACTAAAATAAACAAACATAATACATTACAAGCACAACTGCTGAGCGTGATAGGGCTGCTTGGTGCATTTTTTTAA
Source organism: Talaromyces sp. R2412 (assembly GCA_023626135.1). Taxonomy (NCBI): domain Eukaryota; kingdom Fungi; phylum Ascomycota; class Eurotiomycetes; order Eurotiales; family Trichocomaceae; genus Talaromyces; species Talaromyces sp. R2412. Next base: position 140,266 of record JAMAGK010000034.1, on the reverse strand, counting down.
GGTTGCTTGCTGTACCTTGGCTGCGTCATGCCAGCCGTGCGGAGACACCAGCCAGTTACCACCGCATTTCTGTTCGTCGCTGCTCCCGAACCAAATTATTTCCCGAACGTGGATCAACAGATTGTGAGTATCGTGCAGGACCCTGTGGATTTTCTCTGTCGTTACTGCAGAAATCAACGGCTGACTCGTCATCACTCGTGAAGTAGTATTGGCAGCACCAAAATGTCATGAAAGGATTCCTCAACAGGAGCCTCGGGCCTCAGTTCTCGCCCAATTATCCAGACAACAACAACAACAATCGAGCGTTGTACTCGCGGTCTAACTCTTCCTACCTTCCGATTTACACGGACAACCGGCTTTCGTAAAATTCAACGGAATTTCTGGTGGGAAACGTCTCGAAACGAATACCTTTTCCAACCTGCTATGCGGCTCGCATCCCCGCGCGCGCTTGATCCCCTCCCCGGCACCGTTGTGCATCCAGGAGACCACACAGGGTCGGGTCTCTCACGAGACCCTCCAGTTGATTCTCATAATTCTACCGACGTCCTATCACATCGGCCGTGATCGAGGTATTTTTACAAAAGAAGATAAAACATAAGAGGAGATGGTCAGCCGTTCCAATGACGGCGGGGATCGGACCCCGGCATCCCCAGTGAAGGCACGGCTGGCGAGGTCAGGCACAAGCCCTACGAAAAGAGACGACAGGACGTCCAAGTCTCTGAATGATGATACTTCAGATTTGAAGGATTTTGTACGTGCAGTATCACTGCTGTGGTTTATGTGCGGAGCAAGCGTGCTAATACTTTGAAGCAACTCGGAGATTGCCTGGGCAAAGGTGCCTTTGGATCGGTATATCGAGCCCTCAACTGGAATACCGGAGAAACGGTGGCAGTGAAACAGGTCAAATTAGTCGACCTTCCAAAAAGCGAGTTGCGGGTTATCATGGTGCGTACTACCACAAATGTTCCCTTTGGATCTTTCTCACTGACGCATTAATTGGTTCGCAGCTTGAAATCGATCTTCTCAAAGCTCTAGATGTGAGGACTATATTATAAATGCCAAACAGAACTGACCAATTTGTAGCATCCCAATATCGTCAAATATCACGGCTTCGTGAAGACACCGGATACACTCAATATTATTCTCGAGTATGTGGCCGGCAGATCATATCACACTCGGGTAAATGCTAATTGAAATAGGTATTGTGAAAATGGATCACTGCACACCATCGCAAAAAACTTTGGCCGGTTTCCCGAGAACCTTGTCGCTCTATACATGTCTCAGGTTCTGCAAGGACTACTATACCTTCACGACCAGGGTGTCATTCACCGGGACATCAAAGGTGCAAACATTCTCACCACAAAACAAGGCCTAGTCAAACTGGCAGACTTTGGCGTAGCCAGCCGCACAACTGGTCTTCACGAGTCGAGCGTCGTTGGCACTCCGTATTGGATGGCACCTGAAGTCATCGAGCTTTCAGGCGCCACTACAGCGTCGGATATTTGGAGCCTTGGCTGTACAGTGATTGAACTGTTGGATGGCAAGCCTCCGTATCACAAATTTCAGCCGATGCCAGCTCTCTTCCGCATAGTAAATGACGACCACCCTCCATTGCCACAGGGAGCGTCACCCGTATGTTGTTTTTAAATCTGTCTCGGGATTGTTTTCTAACCTTTGACAGGCTGTGAAAGATTTTTTGATGCAATGCTTTCAAAAAGATCCAAATCTTCGAGTTTCGGCTCGAAAGCTTCTCAAACACCCCTGGATCGTCAACGCTCATCGGTCAGAATCAGTTGTCCCCAAGAAACCTACGGAATATGAAGAAGCTGTTAAGAGCGTCCAAGAATGGAACGAGGCTCTCCGATCTCCAGATTCCGCGACAATAAGAAAGCCAACTCGCACCGATCAAAACGCCCCCAGCCACTCACGCCTCGACTCAGCCCATACAGGATTACAGGCGAAACCTACTGCAGCCGCCGCAGCTGGAAGATCGGCACCTGACAGGTATCGCTCTCCAGATCCTGAGGACAATTGGGACGACGACTTTGATTCGGCAATATCTCCTCATGCTCTCGATCTCCCTCACCTACGGCCGCATGATCATCTCGGAGGCTTACTTTCATCGGAACGGTTGAAATCATTTGCTTCACTCGACGGAACTACTATTCGGGACAGTTTCTTGGAAGGTGATAGCGCAGACTCTGACCAATTGGAAACGATCAGGCCGATACCACGAAAACCAGCACCAGATGAGAATAAGCCGGTACATAGACCACGAACACGTCATAAGCCGAGCAAGAGCGCCCTCCCTTCTCTTCCGAGTGTCCAGATATTTGGTAAAAGCGACTTGTCTTCTTCAAAACCAGTACGTCAGACACGCCCTGCAGCTTTCTATAGCGAAAGCGCGGATGAAGATTATTCCGACTTGATTGTTGCAAATGACGACGTTCTAGAACGTAAACTAGGCGCGCTCCTTGTATGTGTACATTCTACATTTGTTTATATTTGAGTGGGTTCTGACGCTGCTACAGGAAGTTGATGACAGCGTTCCTCAGGCAGGCTTGCAAGCCTCATCGAGCAAAAAAGAATCTGTCCGAAGCAGCAAGTCGGACGAAAATAAAAAGGGCTCCAAGTCAGGCTTACGGGCCCGAGGATCTATCAAACGTAGCCGTTCCTCTATTGAAATACAAAAATTTGCCGAAGACGAGCACGATGAAGACTTTTCGGATATCTTCGGCAATGAAGAAAGCTCTTTGGCGAAACCGGCGAGTGAACATGGCTCAGACCGAAGCACGTTAATGCTGCACTCCAAGCTGTCGAACAACTCGTGGCTGGGAGATCAAGATGATGAAGATGACCCTTTTGCTCAGTTGGAAGAAGGGTTCGACGAAATGGACCTGGAGGCAAACATTGCTCGTGACAAGTACGCTCGGCTACGCAATCAGGTGGAGGGCCTTGTAAGCTCCTTGAAAACTTCACAGGACGACGACGTACTTGCCGACATCTCAGAGCAGCTGCTTTCCATCTTTTGTGACCTGCCAGAGACAAAGGCAATTATTATTGGAGCGCACGGAATGCTTCCCATGCTGGAGATTCTTGAAGGATGCCGCCGACGAGACATCATATACAATCTACTCAAAATCCTCAACTCGATCATTTACAACGACTATGAAATTCAGGAGAACCTGTGCTTTGTTGGTGGTATACCAATTATCAACGACTTTGCCTCGAAGAAATACCCCCGTGAAATCCGACTCGAAGCTGCAGCTTTTGTGCAGCAAATGTATCAGTCCTCGACTCTTACGCTGCAAATGTTTGTCAGCGCTGGTGGTCTGAACGTGCTGGTCGATTTCCTCGAAGATGATTACGATGACGAGCGTGAGCTTGTTCTGATCGGTGTGAACGGGATCTCGAGTGTCTTCGAACTTCAAGTAGGTTTTTGTTGTGGCTGCTGTTAGGATGTGTTCAAACTAATTATCACAGGGCTCCACTCCGAAGAATGACTTTTGCAGAATTCTGTCTCGAAATTCAGTGCTAGATCCATTATCACTTGTTCTGAGCAGGGTCCTGGAAGAAGATGAGGAATTGGCAAAGATTAGTGAAGGTCGTATTGCCAACATTTTCCTCATTTTTTCGCAGGCGGAAAATCATGTCAAGGAGATGGTGGCTGAAAGGACGGTCTTGCACCGTAAGTACAGCAAGAGGTTTATTATTACGAGAATAATTGGCTAACCATATAACAGGAGTTCTGAAGGAACTAAGGAGGATGACGCCAATACATCAGATTACGATGCTAAAGTTTATCAAAAATCTGTCCATGTTATCGACGACGCTGGAATCCCTCCAAAACTCCAATGCCATTGACGTCTTGACAGAAATTCTGCGTTCTACCATGAAACAGCCCCATTTCCGAGAGGTGTCGAACCAGATCCTAAATACCATATACAATATGTGCCGCCTCAGCAAGCCACGACAAGAAGATGCTGCGCTAAATGGTATCATACCGCTTCTGCAGAAGATTGTGAAGACGGAACGCCCCTTGAAAGAATTTGCTCTTCCTATTCTGTGTGATATGGCTCATTCAGGGAAAGTAGGGCGCCGTGAGCTCTGGCGCAACAAGGGCTTGCCTTTTTACATTTCGCTGCTTTCTGATCCGTATTGGCAAGTCACAGCTTTGGATGCCATATTTGCATGGTCAGTGACTTTATTTTTTTTTTATTTTTTTTTATTTTTTTTTCGTTTGTGTTTTCTTCGGCATAAACCGCGTGTTTGATAGCTGACCAAAAGTACGTAGGCTTCAAGAAGAGACTGCCAAGGTTGAGGAACACTTGCTGGAGAGTCGAGCTGATGGCATGTCGTTTACCGACTCGATTGTGAAATGTTTGACCGTCTCGAAAGCCAATGCTTTTGAGAACTTATTGGAACCCCTACAAAAACTATTACGGCTCAGCCCGCCAGTGGCGTCGACTTTTGCTAGACCAGATCTCTTCACCCGGATTCGCCAGAAGCTTCACCATAACAAGGCAGCAGTGCGCTTGAACTTGCTGCGTATTCTTTCTAGTATCTGCGACTGCACAGAAGAGCAAGGAGATTTACTTGCTCGCTGCGGTCTACTGGACGCCATAAGGGAACTTGAGAATGATCCGGCTATTCTCGTAAGAGACATGGCCGGCAAGCTTCTCAGCTCCAGCGACGGTATAGACAGCCTTGCCAGTGCAAAGAGACGCCCAATAATGAGGCGAACGAGTAGCTCCGCCATGTCTCAGCTGGTGAACAACATGTCGCGTCCCACGACGCCTCAAATGCGAGCGGGACAGACCCCGGGGTTTTTCGATGTTCGTGACACTCCACGACACCCACGTAACGGTCTTGGTCCTCATCTGAGGCCGAGCACTCGGGATACCAGTGGTTCAGCAACAGCTTCTGGCGAAGCCGGTGTCTCTGGAGCTGTTCGGCCTCGCGTACCTCGGACCAGCCGCTTGTCCTTTATTGGGTCTTTGCAATCCGAGGACACAAGGTCTCCTGGCTCTACAGGCCGTCCACCGTCAGCCATCAATTCTCGCCGACGACGTCAAACAAGCAATGATCTCGACTGGACATAGAAATGGCTTCCTTGTTTATTTTCCTTTTTTTTTTTTTTCTTCTCTTCTTTTATATTTTAACTTGTCTTGATGCTTTGACTTGCACAACTGTAAAGTTGGGGAGGGACATACTGGATTAATGATTCTGATGTGCATGAAAAAGGCGTAATGGAACATATGGGATTTGGTTTCTACTTTATACGATGGTGTCGTTTCTCAATGACAGACAAATCACGACTGGATCATGCTAATGACATTGTCGCTTCCAGTATCATAACAAGAATAACATCAGTGACTTGTAAGTAAATAAATAGTCAAGCACATGCAGCCGTGTTTATTCCGCGGCCCCGAAGAAAAACCGGGTCGCCTGCGCGCTAACCGCTTCGGTCACCCTGAATTCGTGACAACTTTTTTTTGCCTGTCCGAAGGTGCTCTTCTTAAACAACATCGCTTGTCTCGCCCATTATTCCATGGCTTAGTCCATACTAAGCTTCTTTCTCACCCTTTACGTCGATTCGTGTGCGATCCCGAGTCCCGTGCGACCCTGTTCTTGCCCTGGCCGGCCTCGGCGCAATTGGCTCAAACAACGGGCTCCTCGAAGAGATATCAATTTGCTCGACTGCCCTGCGATTGTTACATATTCATTCGACTTCCCTTTGCACTAGTCGGGATGATCTGTCCTTGAACCTTCTTCCAACTATGAAATTCGCTCTCCCTCCGTCAGCGTCAGCGTCAGCGTCCCGACTCGCATCATCATTCGGTTCTCTTCCGTCTGTGTCGGCTAGGAGGAATGGAGGATGGTGGTTTTGCAATACATGCCATACCCAGGGACGGTTGTCACCAGTAGATACTCTACTAAGCAAAAGGCAATATCATGGCACATATAACCTGCGCAACTCGAAAACGAGTCGACACAAGACCAACGCTTCGGAGACTTTGAATGCGGCGACGAGGAATACTAAGTCGTCGTCGTCGTCACAAAGGACAAGACCAATACAGCTGGCCGCTGCTGGTGGCACTGTAGCTGTTGCGCTATTTGCTTTCTGGGACGATATTAAGCATACTTATGCGGCTGCAGAAAGAACCGGCAGGGTTGTCACGGCGCTTGCAATCTGCATTAATGAGTAGGACTGGATCTTTCGTCAATTCCGTTTGAGAACACATGCTAATTGTGTTAATTTTCTGCAGTTACCGTACGACGCTCAACCAAATCGGCGGCTCGGAAGAAGAACGAAAAGCCATGTTAAAGGCATGCCATAAACGTTGCGCAGAGCGGACTTTGACTGTGCTTGAAAAGAACGGTTCTATATTTATCAAACTGGGTCAACATCTAAGCAGCATGGGCTATCTTCTTCCATTGGAGTGGACAAACACATTTATCCCGCTGCAGGACAAGTGCCCCGTTTCCTCCTTTGAATCGATTCAGGCCATGTTCCTCGCGGACACGGGACAGGACGTGAACGAGCTCTTCTCGTCCTTCGAACCGAGCCCCATAGGCGCTGCATCGCTAGCTCAGGTACACATTGCAACGCTCAAGGAGACAGGTCAGAAAGTTGCGGTCAAAGTCCAGCATCCGGCCCTGGCTGAATGGGTTCCGTTGGACTTGGCCCTTACTCGGTTGACCTTCTCCACGTTGAAACGGTTTTTTCCGGAATACGATCTCGAGTGGCTATCGCGGGAGATGGACCTTTCGTTGCCGTTGGAACTAGACTTTCGGCATGAGGCTGAAAACGCAATGCGTGCAAAGAAATACTTTAAAGAACATTCGAGTGCCCCGTTGGTGATTCCAGAAGGTGAGATCCTTTTTCTTTCGGCTGTGTGTTGGGTATTCAAGCATACTAATACAGTTGAACAGTGATGTGGGCCAAGGAGCGAATACTGGTCATGGAATTTATTTCTGGACACCGGCCAGACGACTTGCAATACCTCGACAATAATGGCATTGACCGCGACGAGGTTTCTGCTGCATTTGCACATATTTTCAACGAAATGATCTTTGGCGACAACGCGCCTTTACACTGCGACCCCCACGGCGGCAACATCGCCATCCGCAAGAATGATACACGCGGTAAGCCGAACTTCGATATCGTTCTTTACGACCACGGGCTGTATCGCGATATTCCACAGGATCTGCGTCGCAACTACGCCAAACTCTGGCTCTCTGTGATCGAGGGCGATGAGCCAAAGATGCGCCAGTACGCCCGCGAAGTTGCTGGTGTGTCGGATGAATTGTTCCCTATCTTTGCCAGCGCAATCACCGGTCGAGACTTCACCGTTGTGTCGGAGAAGAAGATTGTTTCTTCGAGGAATAGTGATGAAGAAAAGAACAATGTCACAAGTGCTTTGGGTGACGGGCTACTTCAACAACTGGTTGACCTTCTGGGGAAAGTGCCTCGTATAATTCTTTTGATTCTTAAAACGAATGACCTAAGTAAGATCCTTTTCTTTTCTTTTCTCTTTTTTTTTTTTTAAAAAAAAACCCCCCCAACTCACTGATTATCTCCAGCACGAAGCCTCGACGAGAACCTGCACACTCGCCAGGGCCCCGTCCACACATTCCTCATCCTCGCTCGCTACGCGACACGAACTGTATTCGAAGAACAAATGGAAATCATCTCCAACAACGGCAGCATCTTCAAGGTTGCCAATTTCCTGCGCTTCATCTCTGCTTTTACGGCATATGCCCGCATTGAGCTGAAATTGATGGCGTATGAGAAGTGGCTTTTGGTGAAAAGCAGGCTGGGTATAGCTATGTGATGGTAATGAAAATATGTACATATTATTGATATAGACTTTTTATATGTTGCTGCTGGAAGAAGTAGATATATGGATGTTGGGTTGGTTTAGACTTCAATGTTCTTAGACATGTTGGTAATAATTAGATTCGTATATACATTTACATTTATATTTATTTTGTTATTTGCGTTGTTTTGGTGTGTTCATGTTTCAGATGAGTTTAAGACACACCATGTAGTTATTTGTATTGTCTGTCCATGCTGTCTTAGTATTGCCTATTTGGGGCTGGTCGATGTCCACTATAAAGAAACCCGTTTTTCAACATCAATCCCAATACCTAAACGAAACGAAACAAGACCCCAACGCATGCCCAAAATAAACTAATTTATCTAAAAAATTATTTACCTCTCTTGACATAAGATCCCAGAAAGAAATGCTGTCCCGAAATTCGTCTGCACGACAGCCCCTTCACATGAAACGAGCACGGCAATCTCGGGTCTTTTCTACATCCCTTCATCCACAAACGCCCAAGCAAGAGACTCCCAAAACCTTGGGTCGACATCCAAGAGTAAGTAAAAGACTAAACAATTCTTAATACCTCTCAAATAAAAAAAGATGTCAACTAAGTAAAAAAACCCAGTCGATAACCGCGCCCCTGGCAGCATTCACAATGGCCCTCCTCCTCGGGTCGTATTGTATCAGTTCCATCCGCGCAGCTCGACGAGAAGCGCAATACCATCCCTCATCATCATCATCTTCGTCACCTAGCGAGAGTGTCGCGGCGGGGTCGAGTTCGGGGTCGAGCGTCACGTCGGCGTTGTGGATTGCAAAGGCGTTGGAGCAGGAAAAGTTGGAGAAAGAGGGTGGTAGCAGTGGGAAATCAAGGAAATAAAAGAGAAAAAAAAAGTTCTCTTATAGTAAAGTTTGTCATTATTAATTCATAGCGTTAAGAGGTTGTCTACCTGGTCTAGTCTTATATGATTTTGCAATCAACTGTACTTAATATCAGACCTCCATTAACGGTTGATAGTGTCTATGTACGACTTCATAAGAGCCAAAATTAGAACGCAGACAAGAACAAAATCTCTCATCAATAAAAAAAACCTGGCAAAACACTTGGGGTAATTGTTTGTCTGTATGTACGTGTCATCATGCTTTGAAAATGCACGAAAAAAAGAGGAAGACGAAAATGATAAAAAAAAAAAACTTGATAATCTACATGTTTCTGGGAAAAGGGAGAGTAATAGAGAGAAAAATGAGAGAGACAAAAAACGCATGCACAACTCCGCACCGACCTTCTAGGATTCAACACTGTTCTAATAGGACTGGATGATGCTCAAACAACAGGATCATCTGGAGATTGTTTCTCTCCTTCATGCTGGAGTGTGGTGATCGTTTTGCGGAGATATTCGTATGTCAGCATAGTGGTCATGGCCGCAGGCACAGCTCGGATCAGATTTGTTCCAATTCCTGAGTAAAATGCCCGCCATCCTTCTTCGCGAAGGATTGTCTGACAAGTGCGCCAGACACCTGCATAACGAGGTCGGTTGGGCATGCCATCAGAAGAAGATGCGCCGGGTGGTCGTCCCCGGTCAGCTGGGTGGTCAAGTCCACCGCGGAAAGCAATTCCTTCGGGCGAAGAGGCGGGCGGGTGTCGTTGTTGAGTCTGGAGTCGGGTACGGAGTACCTCGTGTGGGTATGTGGCAGTACTGGCGCAGACCTTGCTGAGAAATGTAGCCAACGATATTCCTACCCAGTGTGAATCACCTTCCCCAGGGTGTTCTCCAATGCCGTATCCCGTAAACGCCATCTTGAAATACTCATAAAGTGGGAATTGGATGGCCACATGAGTCAAACCCAGCAATGCCGGCGTGAGACCAGAGTAAAAGGCCCGGAGTCCTTCCGTCATGTACATTTTCCGAGCTGCGTCTAGTGAATTTCGGTAGTGCCAGGGAGTATGACCATCACCGCCTAGTCGACCACTCTGAGACATTAGGCGTGTTTTGATAACCCAAATTGGATTTGTCACCACCGTTGAACATGCGCCGGCGGTGACAGAAGCATATGTACGTGAGAGCCACCAATTGTCTGCAATGCAGTCAGTATACCAGAGCCTGGAACGCCGTGTTGTGTTTTTTTTTTTTTTTTTTGAGACAAACCTGTTTTCTGTTCATAGAAAGCCCTTGATTGGTCGTACACTGTCAAATAAACTGCCCATGTCGGAAGATAACCTAGCAGCATCGGTCCCAGCCCCTGATATAATCCTCGAATGCCTTGATTTCTCCAAATCGTCGTTCCGGTACCGATCATTCCCCGATACATTTGGGAGCTCTGGTTTAGTGCGCGACGTCGCGCAAAGCCTCCCTGGGCCTGCAGCTTAGTCTTTATAACATCAAGAGGACATGTCACAATGCCCGAAGCCACACCGGCCATGGCGCCGCAGAAGGGTGTAACATAGTAGTCTGGAAGTCGGGTGGTGAAGACTTCTATACGCGTGAGGAGCCCGCTCGCAGGCGACTTGGCCAGGTGCTGGGGCTGGTGCTGCGGCTCATGGCCAGCAGCCGGCCTGGATATGCTGTCGTCGGACGACATTGTAACCAGGCAGGCGGATTGTCCGTGTTGGTCACCGGCTGTTCACGGATTCGAGCATATCGGACGCTCGAACCCGGAACCCTGACCCCCCGCTACTCTCCCCTTTTGACGATGTTGTTGCGCACGGTGTTCTCTTAATACCGATCAGCGATGTTGAGCAAATGTTAATTGATTTGAGGCGGCGGTTGCAAGTCGAGATGATGTTGCTTGGGGAGGAGGAGGAGGAAAAATGGGCCCTGTCAGATCCCGCTCAACGGTGGTCGCAAGTCACGAAGTTGGGGTCGTGCGGGGTCTTCCCTCACGTCGCTAGCCTGCAGTCGACAATAGGGCTACTTGCACGTCACGATCGAGGAGAGCACGCAAGCAGGAGACTCGGCCGGATAGAGGCGGTGGAAAGGCGAGAAGAACGGCTGGTCTCGTGGACTGAGTCGCTGGTGCTTGGAGAATTCGGCGTCACTTGTTGACTAGGGCCGATATGGAGCCTGCTGACCAATGGCGCCGGCCGCAGAGTGGGCTCTCTCTCTCTTTGCTGCACCGTAAATTATTGATTAGTCTCTGCGCCAGCGGGGTACGACCAGCAGAAGACGGCCAGCTTGTATGGAGATTATTGCTGCTGCGGCCGGTGATGTTTTTATCATTGACGAGGTTCATCACAAAAACCGTGGTCGTTCCAAGGGATGCGCGCCAAAATATTGAAATACAGCACATGTAATGGGATTACGGCGGTTCCAGCGGCCAAACGGCAGTAAAACACTTGAGCGTGCTGTAAATTGTAAAATTACATACCGAAAAATTACTAGCGCGAACATCGGGTCGCTTCGGCAGGAGCCAGCACAAATTGCTGCCTCAGGCCGCCGTTTCCTCTTTTCTGCACTAGCGCCGTCGTGCAACGTCGAGACAACGACAATCTTGAATCCGAGAGAGCTTCCGGCTTCTGTGCTTGCTGCCTTTCTGTCTGTCCCTCACCACCCGCCTCTCAATTGGCCTGAAACAACGCTCATCGGCCTTCTCCAACATGTCTGTCCCCTCATTCTCCAACTATGTCATCAAGCGACCCTTCCTGAGGCGCTGGATGCAGCCCATTGCCGAATGGTACACCAACGCCGCTGGCTACCGCCGCCTGGGATTGAGGTTGGTTCTTCCCATTCCCCCTGTTGTTGATGACTCTATTGTAAAATAGAGCCTTTTCTTGTCGGGATTCTGTGCCCTCGGGGAGCGCAGTCCCGTTACGCTGAAGCTGCATGTCGCAACTGGGCGCCACCCATGAGGCAAAAATTCACAACTGACAACATCACGCAGAGCCGACGACTTGATCCCCGAAGAAAGTGAACTCGTCCAAAAGGCCCTCCGTCGTCTGCCTCCCAAGGACGCCTACGACCGTGTCTTCCGTCTCCGCCGTGCTTTCCAGGTAAAACATGCTTATGTCGAGGGAAATAATAGATTGGTGGACTGACACCTGGATGCTTACAGTGCTCGATCTCTCACACTCTTCTCCCCGCAGAGGAGCAAACCAAGCCTGAAGAGGTACGTTGATTCCCGCCTTTGTTTCGCACCCAGTATTCCTATATGGTTGAATTGGGGGAGGGGGCCATTCGTCAATAACAACACGCAGCAGCTAACATAATTCTTTCCAGGACCGCGAGTACCTCAGTCCAATCATCCGTGAATTGCAACAGGAAGCCCAAGAGCGCGAGGATCTGGACACTTTGGTTGTCAAGCGAAAGTAAACAGATTTACGCTACATGTATTCTGATTCGAGGGGGGGAAAGTTATTTATTTATAGACTGAAGATTTCTACCGGTGACTGACTTGGTCTGGATGATGCAAGGCCATAAAACCTTCTGTACTCGTACTGTACAAACAAATCAATCTTCTTTTCCTTTGTCTTGCAATTTCGTGCGATTGCGAACATTCCTTCAATGATCCCATGGTGCAAAAGTAAATAATTACAAGGTGATTATACTAAGGGTTTACCTAATCCGGTACATATGTACCAGTCAATGCTTTACTATCAATTGATGTTCCGCCTGATCTATTGTCATTATACCCTCAACTGTATGTATGACATTTAATGTTAGATGTAGGCCGTGGTTTACTGTTGGTTTTGCTCTTGCTTCCTATTATTGAATCATCGATTTGTACCTGTTGATGTTGGTGTGGTGTGACACTCATCTTCGCATCTGGAGCATTGCAACGTTGAAGTCTTGTCCACATCATTTGATGAGATTCGTCACCATATACATGCAATTGTTGCATTATGTCAATTTAAAGTTGAAACGATTGATGTCTCTCCAGATGCTTTCGCCTCCAATCAATAAACACCACGATGCAGGAAACACAGTGAACAACGCGAATGTTTTATTATTGCATACCTGAAAATCCAATTCGAAATTTCAATATCAACGACCTATACTGACAAATCGACGAAAGTAGACGGTCGCACGTACCTGGCACACCAGTCAACATGGAAATAAACTGATTCTAAGTTGACATTGATTGATCTACAAACCAAAACCAATGGACAACCTAATTTCGACTCAAAAAAAAAATTCAATAACAACAATATTACCGCACCCACTCAGTTGAGTGATACCAATCACACAGCGAATTAATAACGTCAGGATCACGTGATACCCCGATCGGGTTGTCAGCTTACTGCTACCCACAGCGAAAATATGCATGTCAGCTTATTCTCACCCCTTTACCTCTGCTCTCGTATTACTCTGCTTCTAGTCCCTTTTTTTTCGCGTCCTGAGGTGTCAGAAATATCGAGGGATTGAGTATGTAGAAATGAAGGAAAGCAAATTAATAGGTTGTTGTTGTGTTGTCGGAAAATTATGCATCGCTAGTCGGGTGAATAAAGCTATTCATAAAGCTTAAATCTGCATATGTTGCATAAATACACGGAATAAGGGTCATAAATCGCCGTTTTTGGTTTCCCGCAGCAGACTATATCAACCAAAAAAAAGTTATGCACAATAACAACCGCTCATGGTCTAGCAGGTTTATGACGTCCGACTGTAATGGCAACAAATCATCGGAAGGTGGCTGGTTCGATTCCAGTTGAGCGGAGAAATATGATTACTTTTTTGACTTTCTGACATTTTTATTATGTACAGCTGTTTTCTGGTGATTAGTTTATCACGGTCAATTCAATACAGCGATATCTACATCCTCCACCCTCCACATATACCACATAAAAATAGTCCTAGAAGGCATTAGCCATGAGCAATTCACTTGCAAATTATACATACCTATAGGGCCGAAATTTCTCAGCCAATTCTAACATGTCGTTTTCGGCCATGTATTTGAATTTCCCTTTCCCGTTGGCCTTGAGCTTGTTGACGTCTCTTCCTACAAAAGCTGCACATCCACGTCTGTGCCACAGACAAAGTCAGTTTTCATTCTGCCACCGGCGTCTTATTTACAGTAAACTCACTGCACCCCCAGATCTCCTGTTGAAAATACATCGGTTCGCTTCAGAGCAAAGCACGAAAACATTTCGACCGACCACCGGCCCAGCCCCCGCACAGCAATGAGCATCTCCATGACCTCGTCGTCAGTCGCCTTGAGTAGCTTCGCTGTTGACAGCTCGCCACTGGCAAACTTCTCTGCGAGGCCTTGGATATACTCTGCTTTGCGCTGGGATAGTCCGGCTGTCCGCAGCGTCGGCAGATCGTGCTGCATTACCTCTGCCGGGGTCGGAAAGCGTCTTTTCTGACCATCCCCGGCTGTGGTGTTGTCGAAAAGATCCAGGAACTTGTTCTTGATTGACTGTGCAGCTGCGCCGGAGACCTGCTGACCGATCACACTGCTCACCAGACTCTCAAACGGGTCAACTTTCTCAGCTAACCCTTCGGGAGAGAAGATACGGCAATGGTGCTTCTCGATAACCGGTTTCAAGCGTGGATCTGTGGCGATTAAATGCTCGAGAGCTTTCTCGAGTAGATTCCCCGTCGTTGCGGTAGGTCGCGGTAAGCCAGTCTTGCTTGGGGAGACATCCTCAACAGAAGGATATGCAACCACTGAGCTTCCTCTAGGGGTCATGAGTGTTGCATTTGTCCTGTGGGGATCGACTGGGCGATCAAGTCGAGCTGGTGGTGGCGGCGGTGTTAGCCTTGGGATATCTCTTGAAATTGATATCCCATCTTCTGTAGGATCTTGCTTCTTCTTCGTCTCCTTCTTTGGAGTGGTGGGAACTGCAAAAGCCTGCGTGTTTACATTGGACTTGATGGCCATTGTAGTAGCAGGGGTTTTTGCCTTTTTTACGATTCCATTAGGGTTGCTCCCCTTCTTGCCCTTGCTTCTGCTCACTTGAGCCAAGCTGGTTACCGTTTTCGGTAGGTCGGGTGCCTGCTCGCGTATGCGAGTCGAGCGGCGGGGCGCCATACTGGTCACAGTAAAGGGGATCCTCCTGTTGATTGCTTTGTAGAGAGCCAGCTCGTTGAATGAATCTTAATGGGGGATCAACCTTGAAATAAATCACAGTTAGTTTTCGACTGGCTTAAAATCAGCAGTGAAGAGGAGCAGAAGTTGTTGCGCGATGCTCCCCGGCTGCTTATACATACATCTCCGCAATCGCGTCTTACCACGCGAGGTCCCGTGACCAGCACGGCAATCTAGCCTCTTTGGGATACATTCGATGACTCAGCGTTATATATATGCCTGAGGCATCAATTAGGGCATGGTAATGGCGTGAGTTTGGATAATAAAGCTGAACAAAAGCCTTAATGATAATCTCTGATTCGAGAATGTATTGTAGAGCCTCAAGTTTCAGTTCAGTATTGACGAGTACGTCAGGTCTAGTCTTGTCGATTTCTAAAGCCAACAACAGCGCGTTCAGCTGCCAATCCACCTGTCAATGCCGCGGTTTTGAGCTGCTCATTGTTGAGGAAAAGACTTGCACAATGGTTTTGACAGCGGCACCGAAGAGCTTTATTGTAGGCTAGACTTTAGCTAGAGAGATTCCAAATTCCAAATTTTCGATAGTATACGTTTGCAGTCTCGACCACTGCTCGCATATCCTTTTCCACATATTCAACGTCACCACTTAGAAGTGCCGAAATGGTAATCACCATATCAAGTTCTTGCACGCCATATTTGATTGCTCATTTGCCCTCAAGGGCCTTGAACTGAGTGTGGTCAATACCATGCACTTCTTTCTAGTGTGCTCTCGTGCTTTTTTAAATCTGAATAGCATTGACCGGTTTTGTGCTGATTAGTCACTCTGATTTGTTCAAGAAGGTCTTGCTCGGTATGAAAGGGATCGAATGTTTAGTGATCAATCAATTGCGCGAGCCTGTCGACAGTCGGTATCGACATCTTGGGAGTCTCAGAAAGAACAGTGCTCTTAGAAAGCAAGTCGAAACCATGCCTCGAACACGTTTGAAATGTAGTATGAAGCAAAAATTTTCAACGATGTTAAATGCGAAACAGTGCAGCTAAGTCGCAGTCAGTCATTCAACGACGAAAATAACATATGATCGAATACTATTGGCCCTAGTAAGTACAACAACGAGATAGAAACTCCTCGGATACGCACAATAGCAGCTCATGGAATCAAACGGCCTTTGAAAAGGAAATGCAGCGCATTGGCGCAAATGGGCATCGGCTCATCCCTCAGGAAATGACCAAGGTGAATTTTTAAAGTCCTCACATTTTCTTGTCGTGTTGATAAATTTTTTCAAACAGAATAGGCTATTCTTTCTCTGGCAACGAATGAATCAATTGATAGTATGGGGTGCTATTTTGGCTGTTGACGACGGTTTGCTTCTTCGGCATCCTTCGTCTATGTAGACCATAAAAAGATGGTGCACCGCATAAGTAGAGCACGTTCTTGATTTACATGAATTTGTAGAAAGTCTTAAAAAATATCCTTCGTTTTCTTCAATTCTTATCAGTCACAAACGTGTAGATGGGACAGTAAGAGATTTTTTCAAATCTAGAGTTGAGTGCTACGAAAGGAGTGAAGACATCTGCCGATGCACACAAAGGAATGTGTTTAATATAATTGGTCATGTTGTTTGGCGCGCTATCGTGCGATTTGGTTTGTATAAACCAATTATGATTGGTTATCTTTTTGAGTCATTGAAACCTTCTTGAGTTCTTGGAAGTATTACGAGGCGGCTAAGACTAAGATGGATATATTCGACTGCTTTATCGCAAATAAGCATTTGGAGACAAAGTCTATTAAGTTAACTATGTACGTATCTGCAGTCAACATTCAGGATTGAAGCAGCCCACGTGACAACCATTATCGCAACTTTCGCAAGTGGCCGCGTCATAGATGCGAAGCACATACGCGTCCCAGCCACGGGGCACCATGCTAGACGGCACAATTCGAAATTGAGATGAAGTGTCCATGTTGTGCAACACTGGCTGCACACGTCAAGGCTGGATTATATGAGTGTCGTACATATATGTACAAGAAAAATAATTACCTCCATATCACGTTGATCAATGCTGATGGAGGCTGTCATTCCAGAATGCAGAGCCAAGACGGCGCTAGGCGCAAACAGGCGAGTGGCTGAGCAAGCGACAGCGGGCTGGGAACGTGGGCTCCACACACAAACATGCAAACATGCAAAACACGCATGCTTCACAGGACAAAGCCAGTCCCGAAGCCAGGCCGAAACCAGGATTGGCGTTCTCGGACGATATTGATTTTTGTTTTTTTTTTTGGTCTTGTGTTGTTGTTGCTGTTGCGTTGAATTCCTGTTCATATCGAGTGCATCAAAATAATGACAGCGATAGCAAATACATTGCATTCCTCACCGATAGTCATAGCCCGGGCCGATTACCTCAAACAAACGGCGGATCTGGCAGGTAATTTCCCTTGAGGGGCAGAATGCGTCCGGATTACTAGTACTCGTAGGTACTACGTATAACTAGGTACTACGAGATAGCTGGATCATCATTATTCATCATAGCTCGGTGGTGGCAAACGGCTTATCGCTTGTTTGTTTTGTTGTTTTCGTCTCCGGACAGAGACAAAGCATGGGATAATGATGTTCTCTCGAGAGGCGCTTGATACTTGGCTCGCCGGAGCTTCCTTACTTTTCTTTTGAGAGCACATGCAAGAGTAATCGTAACAAAATAATCATAGATGCTGACTGACTTCAGAGTCCAGACGAACTTCCCTGCAGGCGTTATTGTGATGATCCCGTAGCGTTGGGCCTAAACAGCTTCGACGCGCGACGAATGAAACGGTGCAGCCGACTAGTGGCGCGCTAGTACGCCAAACCAGTCCACGACTGGTCACAGTGGGGCAAATCCACTGCAATTGGCCAATGAAACACGCGCTTCCCTGTTTTTGCTGCCCCTGGCGGACCAGTCGATGGGGCATCTCGGGACCCACTTGGCCCTGCTTGCGACACCGCGATTGGCCGCACCCGCCTCTGGTTTCACTTCCAAGTCTTGCCTGGCTCCTTCCCGCTTCTCCTTTCTCTGGCACGCTCGCACCTTCCCTCCAGCCTTTCTTTCCCTCCCTCCCTCTCTCTCTCCTTCCTCCTTCCTCGATTCATCTTCGCGACCAATCCAATCCGCACCTGCCCCGAACCGGCACTCTTCTCAACCTTTTCTCTCGTTGAAGGCCCTTCTTCTTCTCTTCACTCGTTCATCTCCCTTTATTGCTCCCTCGCTGCGACCTCGTCCGGCTCGATTGCTATATCTCTGTCGTAATACCACCACAGCTTTAATCCCCTTTCATAGTACGTATGCTCACGCCCGCTTGCTGCAATTGTCTACTCCCTCCCCCGGTCACTGTCGCACAGCTCGGTGACACGACGCGGAATGGCAAAGAAAGGATGCTGTGTGATGACTCGGCAACCGTGTCAACACTCGCTCCGGAATGCTAATCACGTCAAAATGGGGAGGGAAACAAAAGAAATTCTATTTTGCAGCTTTTTGAGTCACCCCGGCTAACATGCTCCTCGCGTTTTGTCCTACAGATATCCCGTGAGAACACAAAATCAAGTCACAATGTCTGCCTCCAAGCTTTTCATTTCCGCCTTGATGGCCTCTGGCGTTGCCGTGGTCGCTGCTGGTAAGAACGTCTTCATCGAGAAATTTTATCTACCTGCCCTTAGGGCGCGTGCGTGACCTGGCTGACTCAGGAATCACTACAGACAGCACCTGCTCCGGCGGTGCTAAGATCACCTCTCAATCCGACGCTGATGCCATCAACAGCTGCTCGACTTACAAAGGAGACATCAGCATCAGCAGCGAAGTGCAGACCCCCCTGACCTTCAACGGTATCAAGACGGTTACTGGTGACTTCACTGCCAACGGTGCTGTCAACATCACCTCCATCTCTGCTCCGTCCATCACCGAGATTCAGGGTGCGTTCAAGCTGGTCAGCATCAACGCTCTGACCGACCTCTCATTCCCGGAGCTGATCTCCGTTGGCTCTATCGACTTCGAGGCTCTTGCCAACATCCAGGGTCTGGGCTTCACCGCGGGTGTCAACACCGCCGGCTCTGTCTCCATCACCAACACCGGTTTGACCTCCCTGGCGGGTATTGAGCTCAACTCCGTTGGTACCCTCGACTTGACTGCCAACGACTACCTGATCGACGTCAACGTCAACAACATGAAGAACGTTTCTGGTGGTCTGACCATCTCGAACAACAACCCCAAGCTGAACGTCGACTTCCCCAACCTGATCACCGCCAAGGACCTCATCTTCCGCAACACCAGCTCCGTCGCGGTCCCCTCGCTGGCCAACCTGACTGGTTCGCTCGGTCTTTATGGCAACTTTATCTCCAACTTCTCTGCTCCTAACCTGACCTCTTGCGTCGACGTCGACTTTGACAGCAACGGCCATCTTACAAAACTCTCTTTGCCCCAGCTTACCACCTTGTCTGGCGGTCTTTCCATTTCCAACAACGGCAAGCTGAAGGACATTGACCTGCCCAAGCTGTCTCACGTTGACGGTGCCATTGATCTGACTGGTTCTTTCACCAAGTAAGTCATTTGCGATCCGATCGGAATCTAATTTGTATTTCATTGTATACCAATTGATTTGTAGCGTCTCCTTCCCCGCTCTCAAGTACGTCCACGGTGGATTCAACGCCCAGAGTACCGACCAGTTCTCCTGCGATGACATCAAGGCCGAGCAGGAAGCCATCCACGGCACTTTCAACTGCACATCGACTTCCAACCCGGAAACCATTGATGGAAGCTCCGGCAGCAACGAGACTGGCTCTGGTACTAGCACCGGTTCTTCTTCGTCCGCTACCTCCAGCGGTGCTGCCGTTGCCGGCATGATTGTCCCCTCTATGGGCTTCACTGCCGTTCTCGGTGGTCTCCTTTCTCTGCTGATGTAAGGAAGCCGAGTTTTGAATGGGTTTGTGATGTTTTTTTCTTCTCTTTCTTCTACTCGGCAGGTCATTCCTTTTCATTGAGGTCTTGTAAAGTCCTGTGGCAAACGACTTGAGTGTTCTTCTTTATCTGATTTTATTATGCTGCTCTTATGTTCGCGCAAAATATCCCTCTGGCCGCGACTGTTCATGATAATAATTCGTCCCCTTCTAGTTAAGCGCCTGTCGTTTCAGTCATCGTCTCTTTGTACTTTAAAAATCCCCGTGTTTATCCAAGCATTTCTTTTTTAGATGACTGCCCGGAGTAGAGACTGTTTCTAGCATTCGCGCGCGCTTAGTTACGTAACTTGTGCGACCAAGAGCGTAACGAGGGTGGGCAGGGGCAGCAGTTGGTGTGTGAAATCATTGCCTGTATACAGATATTCGCTGTTGTGGGAGCCTTTGCAGTTGTGATTCTTTCGTTGTACATTCCATGCGAATAATAGACGTTCCTTACCTTGATTACTTGTGATTAATGTTTAATAATAGTACTACGTACGATGCCTAATTGAATCTTTTTGATTACATTCTCGTTTCCTTCCAAAGCCACTGCTGACACCGGTAATTCTAACATGTTTTAAAAAAAAGATTTGCTCCCCCAGGACAACGCTTGGTTTGCTAACAGTCATCAACTAAACCAAATCATATTAGTTTTGCCTACGACGTGTCACCTCGGTGAACCACAGCACTATATACTAGTAATTAGTAGTATTATTTAGTAACGGAGGTGTTTGCAAGACTTTGCCGAGGCCAATGCCCGCGGCTTTAATAGGTAGTAGGTAGGCGTTGTCATTTGCTGGCTGTTGGCCTTGCCTTGGTCTTGCGCGGCTACTTTTAGTTCATACTGTTTTGGGGTATTGGCCTTGCATGCGGGTCATTATGTAGCACTTGAAAGAAACATGAGGAGGGTACGCAGGTACACCGCTAACTACGTGGCGAGCGGAGAGGATGAATATGGATATCAATTGGTTTTGCCGCCAGAGGAGGGTAATATTATACGAGCGATGGTTGGAGATTTACACTTTTTTTCCCGATTGGGTTTTTCTATACATCAATGTATTTAACTGGTTGTTGTTTTATGATTACATGTAGGGTAGGGAGTGCTTGATGTGAACACCCTCGTAGATATGTATATGATTTGAAGTGAATATTGAGGAATGAGCCTTGAACAGGCTGTAGCACTTTCCAACAATGGTATAACTAAAAGGCTTGAAAGAAACCTTTGTGGGGTTATTCGACTTTAAAAACTATAGGACAAGCTAGAATCTATGTATATTGAGTAAATCCAGAAAAGCACTCAAAAACCAGTAATAGTTTAAAACCTACTAGAATTTCTAGTTAGTACAAATATCTTTGTAAGTAATTATTAATATGTCCTACTTAGATAAATGAAGTACTAAAGCCATTACAAAGCTGTGTGCTCCGTAGGGTCCGGCGACAGACTCCTTCCCCCCCTCCTTCCATCTCGGCAAAAACCTGATCCCTGCAACACTCGACCCAGTTCTCCGGACTCTGCTGGAACTGAACTCTGACCATGTCTGATCCTGAACACGTCCCTCTGCGCCAGTTTGCAAACGGTTCATGCATCCATGCTGACGATCCGCTCGACTGATAGGTCCGGAACAATTTAGAAATCCGCGGACGCCATCGTGGGCGGGCGATTTTGTTCCTATTGGAGCACGTCGGACAAATTCATGCATGCGAGCGCCCTTCCGGTCTGCGTGGTCCCGGGCTAGTTCGACACCAGTTTGGCCCAGGTTCTTCTCGAGAAGGGAGGGGGACGGATAGATCGCGATGGAAAATAGTATCTGGTTTCCCCCCCCCTCGGATGGACAGAAAAGTGGCTGCTTAGTGTGATCTTGTTCCAAACAGCCGGTTCTCTGACTTCTGGGGTGATCAGTTTCATCATATCGTTGTCGAGCACAGCATTATTTGTCTTGACATTTTTTCGACGCGTTTTTGCTGCTATCCTCGTTAAGCTTCGATATACGTACTTTTATGCCTCACTTTCAGCTCCGGCTCCTCTTCCGGCTATGATACCAACTCTAGTCTCCATGCTATCCACACCAGCCCCCAGTCTTCTGCATTATTTTACTCTCATCGCCATCGTGCCATGATCGTGGTCTCGCGGCAGAGCCCTAGCGGCAGGCGCTCAGACGCTAGCCGACATGCCACGCCTTTTTTAGAGCTTTGTGGCCAACTCTAAGACGAGAGAATATGATACCTCTCAAATCCTACGCTGCTTAGCGACGGACCATCGAGATATCATAATTTTTCTTACGCCAAAATTCCAGCAACAACCCCTCTCTTCCCCAAAACTCTAGTCCACTTCTGGGCCTTGGCCTGGTCCATGCCGTCATGGGCTGTTTTATCTGTCCAACTTGATCTCGAGATCAAGCCGCTTCCCAGCTGCGCTGTCCCAGGTTCCTGTCGACATCGCCCCGCCCGTCAGATCCACGATGTACTACCCGGTACTGACTTGCAGATGTGCCGCAGCACTGGTTCGATCCATCGTGTCTAAATTTTGAATCTTTCGGAGTCGGTTGCGTCTAGCGAACCGGGAAAACCGGAAAACTGATGCTCATCTGGACAAGTTGAACGTGAACAGCCTCCTCCTTCCATTAAGAAAGAAAGAAAAAAAAAGGGAGGTTGATGATATGCTCGCTTATTCTCAAACGGTCAATAGTGCCTTACATTCAATTGGCACCATCTTCCTTCGCCGCTGCCCCTCGCAGGATAAGAAACAATAGGGCCGAGAGGGTGGGCACAAGATGTTGGGAACTTAGGACGAACTAATCAATCTAGTTCGTACGTTAGGACGTTATATTCTGATTATATGCATAGTGGCTAGTTCTCATGTGGGTCCCCTTCTTGTACAGGGAACATCCTTGTTGGCGGCGAGACAGGTAGTCTGCGGAAAAGCATGATACACGTAAAGCGTTTGTATACATGTGGTCTTTTGACGAGCGACGATGACGAAACGAGACTCTTCAATTTTCAGGCACCGAATAGGCCCGGTTGGTCATGATGCCCCGCGCCATCGTTCGTTCGTGGTTTGAAATCGGTATCTGATCGCCACAGCTGCGAGCCAAGCGCCGATCTTGAGTGTAGGTTTTGCCTCTCGCCCGAGACTCCAAGTCCAAGTCGAAGCCGAAAGAGAAAGCCTAGATCCACTGCGATGAACATGTTAGAGAGAGAGATCACGACAGAAGATCGATAGTTTTGAGACATGAAATGGGTGGCTGTGAATTTCTCACCACAAGCTCGGTTGATTGGCCTCGGAAAGATTGATGCAAGGAGAGAGTATAATAATCTGCAGCGACCCCGTCCGGCCGGGCACGAATCACGATATGCAATCGACTCCATCTCAAAGTCACTGGCCAGATCGTGCCGCACTCAAAATTTCCATTCGTGGATCTCCCCTCTTTTCGGCTGATCTTGATAGGCCGCCAGCGTCCTCTGGCTCAGTCGGAACATGTAGCCGTGCTCTCTCGCGGCTTTGCGTCGACCTTCCCCGTCGACGATGGAGCTGCACGAAGCTGCAATAGTTGCAGAAGCGCAACCGTACCTCACATCGATTGCATTGCGTGGTCCTTATGCTGTGTTGTCCGCTCTAGGACGCACGCGGATCGCGCTACTGATACATCAAGCAGCTCATATTTCTGTTTTGTTACAGATTGCATTTGATCGAGCAGCACGAAGGCAACTGGTGCTCTTTATCGGGGAGGCCAAAGCGAGGGGTAAGGGGGAACGAGGAAATAGCATGGCATATCAAACAAACCTGCTCTACTCAGGGATATATAATCCGTATGCATGCTCGTCCGTCCCGTTCTTGTTCCTTGTTCCAAGTATTCTTTTATTTTTCCTATTGTGCCACGTTTGTGTATTGCAAGGTCATTCTTTGCCGTGCTTTTCTATGTGCATTGTCAATAAAATTATCCCCGTACATAGATTGCACCTTTCTACTCGTTACAATTCCGGGCATCCTTATTCTGCACATATAGTTGAACCCTCAACCTCCCCTCCTTCTTTTGTTGCTTTCCATCACTTTGAAATATGTTTGATGACATCTATGATGCGGATGGGGCGCGGCGCTGCTCATTGCCGTAAGCATCCTTTTCTTTTTTTTCAATATCAAGTCGGTCCGCACAGAAGGCTGACTCGTTCCGAACAGCGCCCTGAATTCGTTCACCTTTCGCTCGCAGACGGAGGCACAAGAAGAGCCTACTATGCGGCGTCTACCACCACTGCCTCGCATTGAGCCATTGCCTCCGGGTCCGTTCAATTCCTTCACAGCTAATGCGTATGCTCCGAGTCCTCCGAGCTCGCAGGACGCCTTCCCAGCCAAGTCTATATGCTCCACTAGTGACCAGATCGTGTCACCTCCGTCTCCGGCAAGTTCGGTAGATATGAGCTTGAGAGAGACCTTCTCGACACAAAAGGCCTTTGGATGGCCCAATGATATGTCATACACCGAGATCATGTCCTTGGTCGCGCCACGCAACATCAACAGGAAGCCTCCTCTGCAGCAGCTCTGTGGCCGCAAGCGCAAGAACGAGATGGTCTCGAGCGACCAAGACGACCAACGCGAGAAGCACCGCATTGCCGAGGGCAATCGACGCAAGAACCTCAGTCAGTTGCACCGTGAGCTGGACGGGCGCGTGCACGACTTTTTTCTTGAACGCGCTGGCTGGAATCCGAGCAAGAGCCTTCCCCAGTCTAAGGAGCATATTGTTCAGGGGGCCATCTTCTTGATTGACTTTATGCTGTCGATCATTGTCCATCTCCTGCGCCAGGAGAAGCACATTCCGCCACAGCTATCGGAGAACCTGCAGGGCCAGCTCCGGTGCATGCAGCTGCAGCAGCTGGTTTCCAGTCTGCAGTCGCAGAACCAAGCAACGCAACAGCAGATGCGCTCGCTCAAACAAGAGTATGACGACCTACTCGACAGCCATCGGGCGCTTGAATTCAAGCTCAAGTCCTACGACCAAATGTTCCACTCTCCCAAGACGGAAATTATCACTCCTCCTCCACTGGCAGCCCTGTCCGAGCCTCCCCAGAAAAAGAGGCTACCGGGACTACGAGTGTTTTGCGACGAGGTTGCAGCACTCAGCCCAGAGGTGGAGAACACTGCGACCACCCCGATTGTGTCTACATCGCACAACAACAGTCTGGGCACTCTTTTGCGCAGCACTCCGCCAGCCACCAACCCATCATCGCCGCTCTGTTTCACTTCGTCGTTTTCGCAGCAGCCGTCTCCATCCTTTCAGCGAAGACCCTCGCACCAGTCCCCGTGAGGATCAAAAACAAGAAACGTCGCATGAGCCGGCTATATCATCGCTATATACATGGCACATAACGAGGTTACGATTTTTGATCACTATACATAACTAGAAATGAAGCATGAACCGGCGACAACCGAAAAAAAAGTCCAAATGAAAACCCCTATTATATTATTTCTCTCATGACTGACGCCGCCTTCTGCTTCACATATTTGTGCGCCTTTTTTAGGCGGGTTATTCACTCGCCGTGTACTTTTAGGTTATGATTTGCTTCCTTTGACTTTCTTTTTTACTAGAGCGTCGTTCTTGATTTTTTTTTTTCTTCTCTTGGATAATACGCTTTCCTTTCTTTCCTTGGATCTATTGACCGTTTCATTTGTATCTAAAACTTCATCTCGGACATCTTTCTCTGTTACTTTTTTTTTTCCCTACATCTTCATGTTTTTTATTTCCTATTTACCAGTGTGAATATGCTTATTGGTTTGAATAAAGTTCATTCAAATTATGATCAACTATGTCTTAGTGTCAGGATATAGCTACGTAGCACATGAAAACTTTACTTGTTTCGACACCTAGAACTGCCTTGCATATACTTTGATCCTTACATACTAAAACTTATAGTCCGTAGCCACATTATTGCACATGGACTCACGGAGATACTCCGACTTACGTAGCACGTACCTCTTTCTGTAGGATAACGTTACATGTATGTTTTTATCCCTTGGGAGAGGCGTGCTTGCTGGTTCCTGGTCCCTGGTACCTGGCACCCGCTGCAGGGGCAAAGTAAGTACGGTTGGTTTTCTCCAATATGGATGGCAAAATCGTGCGAGGAACTTTACTTTTTTTTCTTTTCAGGTGTTTTTTGCCCCTGAGTTTTGATCGTGCTTATGTAGGCAGTGTGATGGATAGAGAATACTCCCCCTTGCGTCGGGATACATCCGGGTGGTGGGAAGGTTGGTAGGACGTACGTAGTATGTAGTGGAGTGCAGAGAGAGCGAGAGATGCAGGGGAGTGCGTATGTAGGTAGGTACGTAGTTGGATGCGTGGCGAGGTTGATTAGTAGTTTAGTGAACATTATTGTTTTATTTTGTTATCTTTTCGTATTATTTGGGGATTGAGCGTGTTTAGTATATACGCTGTTGGTATGCATCCTCTAAAAGAATGCGGCTGTTAGTCTTTTCTTCGCCCTTGTACTAATATTTATAGCAAAGTTGGGATTATATACTGAAAACATGCAAAAGGAGAATTGGAGACCTACTTTCTTATACTATTGAGAGGACTATGCTATCGACAGGTCACTTGTTCCTCACTAGGTTTTTACCATGTCTTGCCGAGATGTATAGCACACGGAATCCGAATCCGAGTCCAAGTTCGCATCTGCATTGAAAATGACTGATAAGAATATTACATTACTACACTGTACGTACAGGATTGCAATTGATTATTAAACTGTTCGCTCTCTGCAGTGCAGCTAATCAAGGTGATAAAAGATGCGCCAATCACAACGCGGCGACACAGGCGACAAAGCGCTGCTGGGTGGTGATACAAGGCTATTGTCTCGCAGTATGGCTCTCCAAAGACAAAGCGCCACAGTATTTCAACGAGCATTATATGAGATAGAACGTTCATACAAGCATACTGAAGGTATATCCTTCATACTGATAAATAGCAAAGCACATACTGGCTGTCATTCTGGACCCGCCGCAGCCAATGACAGGGCCGGAGCGCGCCGGCTCGTGCCAGCTGGGAGTGATTTTAGCCCAGGTAATAATTAATTAGGTGAGCCCGCGCCTAGACTCCGGGCTGAGACAACGTTCCTGCCCCATCTTTTTTCTCTCTCTCTCTCTCTCTCACTCTCTCTCTTCTCCCAGTAATCCATCTCGCTGGCCACCCACGACCCATCTATTCTCAACCCCTTCCCGGTCAATCAGAAATCGCCTCGCCCGGGTCTGATCCCACTGTCGCTCGCTTGAAAATCTTATCGCGTCGTGTTTTGGGTGCCTTGTTTTCATTGCGCTCGAGGCTCAAGGTCGCGGATCGCGGATCTAATTAGGGGGACAGGTCCACTACTTCCAAAAAACAGAGAGAACTACGCAAAACAGGCATCAGGGAGGAGGGAAAGAAATTATATACATAAACAAGGAAATAAGAAAGGGGTACCTTTCTTTTTTCTTTTCTCTCCCCGCGTCTTCGTCCCCGACCTTTCGGCGATCGCCTGAAAATACCCTACAATATGTTGCTCCCCAAGGGTGGCGTCACATGGAAATCGGCTCGCGCCAGATTACCGCCATGGCGAGCGGTCGTGGTGTTGTTGACCAGGACTCGCTTCCTGGTCTCGCTGGCTGCGACCGGCTTGATTGTGCTTTTATGGCGTGGCATCAGCAGTTCGGCCGTCGAAATGCAGAGGTTGGTTGAGGCAGCAGCAGAAAGAAATAAAAACGAAACAAACTGACAAGAACATCCAGTTTCTACTGCTATGGACCGTCCAAGTCCCCTATGCAAATGACCCTTAACGAAATGAACGAGTGGAATGCACACCTCCAGACCCCAGTCAGCTTCAACCGCCACGAGATCTACGATGTGAACTCGACCTCGATCGCGTCCGTCGACCTGAACCCGATCAAGTCGACCCCCAAGGCCGCTGCCAACGGTGAGCGTGTCTTGATTCTCACCCCGCTGCGCGACGCCGCTCCGTACCTGCCCAAATACTTTGACCTTCTGTCAGAGCTGACCTACCCACACGACCTGATCGATCTGGCCTTTTTGGTCGGCGATTCAACCGACGACACCCTGGCCGTGCTCAGCTCCGAGCTCCAGCGCATTCAGGATCAGGTTGACGAGAAAATCGCGTTCCGCAGCGCCGTCATCGTGCAAAAGGATTTTGGTGCGGATGTCGATATGGATATTAAAGAGAAGCATTCTTTCGAGGCCCAGGGGCCCCGTCGCAAGGCCATTGCGCGAGCTCGCAACTTTTTGCTCTATTCGGCTCTCCGGCCAGACCACTCGTGGGTCTACTGGAGGGATGTGGACATTGTTGATAGCCCGAAGAAGATCTTGGAGGATTTCACCGCTCACGACAAGGACATTCTCGTGCCTAGTATGTTTATTTCCTTGTTTGAATTTTTGAAGAAAAAAAACTAACATCGGCAGACATCTGGTTCCACCGTTACGAGAATGGTAGGGATATCGAGGGAAAATGTACGTTGCTCACCCCATTATAATAAACATGGCTAATTGAATACCAGTCGACTACAATTCCTGGATCGAGTCAGACAAGGGCCGCCGGTTGGCCGACTCTCTTCCCAAAGACACTGTCCTCGCCGAGGGCTACAAGCAGTACGACACCGGCCGCACGTACCTGGTTAAACTCGGCGACTGGAGGAAAAACAAAGATGAGGAGGTGAACCTGGATGGAGTTGGTGGCGTGAACATTCTGGTCAAAGCCGATGTCCACCGAGCTGGTATGCTATACCAGCCTGCAAAATTACCATGTTTCTATGCTGACGTGACTAGGTATCAACTTCCCCTCTTATGCCTTTGAAAACCAGGCAGAGACCGAGGGATTCGCCAAGATGGCCAAACGAGCAGGCTACGAAGTGGTTGGTCTTCCCAACTACGTTGTCTGGCATATCGACACGGAAGAGAAACCCGGTAACCTCGGAGGGCGCAAAGCATACTGATTGTCCTTTGCTATGTTTACGGCAAATGAATTTTTTCTTCTTTTCTAAACGTTTCCTATTCGCCTCCCGATAATAATTCAGCGCGGAAACAATCCGCCGTTGCTATTTGCATATCTGATGCGGATGTCGCAAGCTACAGAGTTCTTGCGTTAATGAGGTCGTTGATATTAGGATTTCTTTTAAGATGTGCGGGATTTGAAGTCTTGTTTGGCGCATTCGAAGGCATGGCATTTATTTTTGTTCCTTTCTTTTCTTTGTGTCTGTGGTTGTGTATAGATCCGGATTTCTTCCCATATTGTTGATTGATCGACGCCATATCTTTCTGTCTTTTTGGGTGTTTATTTGCTTGCCAGGATGTCCGCGGTCATGGCTTTTGCAGCTACGAGCTCACACGCAGCTTTAGATACTGAGCTCGACAAGTTGAAAGATCACGCGCCGTGGGAACGATGGGATTGTCCGGGCAAGCAGGGGATTAGTAATGGAGTATCTTGATATTTGTATATATTCATTTCAATGAACTCAATGACTGGCATTTTACCCTGTACTACTTTTGGATTTGATTATAATAATTATAAGAATAATCGCAGGTCGTGACCCCACCCGACAACAGCAAGCATCAGTAATAATCGGCTCCCCACTCTTCGCTCTCTCTTGCGGAGTAATACTTTCTGTGCTTACTACTACGTACTGCTCTTGCTGACTCTACAACTCGGCACTCCTCTTTCTCCTCCTCTTTTCTCTTCTCTCTCCTCTCTTCCCTTCTCTCCCTCTACCCACTGCCCACCCTGGCTACTCCACGAGCTTTCAGACCCCTCTTCTCCACTGCCGCACGCCGTCCCGCGACCTCTCTGCTTGCTCAACCTCGCACTTCGCTCCGTGCCCCGTTTTTCCGTGCCAATATGTCGTCGTCTGAAGCAGAGACCAGAAAGGAATTCCTGTGCATTGTGCCCGACAAGCCAGGCATGAATGCGCGGAGAATCGAGGTTCGCCCGTATGTGTGACCAAAAACTTTTACTTGAATTTACTACAAAACTTGCAAGTTTTGTAAGGGATGGGAACTAAAGTTATATAGAACTCACGTCAAGAACCTGACTCCTCTTATTGAATCCAAAGCCCTTGTCGCTGGCGGTTCGCTTCTTCTTTGCCAAAAAAGAAAAAAAGAAAATTCTTATTGACTTTTGCTAGGCGGCATGTTTGTCGATGCGCACCCGGCTCCCGGCGAAACGCCGCAATTCCGAGGAAGCGCGGTTATCATCCAGGCCAACTCGCCCAAAGAGGTGCTTGAGATTCTGAGCAAGGATATCTATGTTGAGGCTGGCGTGTGGGATATGGATAATATCCAGATTATTCCGGTGAGTTTTCTCTCTCTCTCTCTCTCTTTTCCTTCTTCTTTTATCCATTCAGCATATGGTGGAGGTGTTGATGAAGATGTGTAGTACAAATCGGCCGTGCGGTTGGCTTTGTAAATTGACCATCCAGAGGTCGATTTAAATAGATGATCAACCATATAAATCAATGCTATAAATGCTTTTATACATATGTTGTATATTATACATGTGCCCATCCAATATCGACAATGACGTGCGTCTCGTCAACCAGACAAAAATCTCCCGGCTCAACCCTTTTCTTCTCATTTTTATCTCTATCTGTATCTGTGCCCTTTTGCCAGCTTCGTAGGCGACGAAAGATCTTTCGCGTCTTTAGTCCGTCAGAGGTAAGCCATCGGCGCATACGGTTCTCCCACTTCCCACTCCACCTCTGCCACCCCGTCGTCCAAGCAGCAGCAGCAGGAGGACGAGGAGGGTGCACAGCGTCGTACGCTTTGCCGCTGTAGGCTACACGCACATTTGGATTGAGCCAGACCCCCTTTTGGCTACTGAGCGGGTTGTCTGCGTGTATCAGACAGCATTCGGACCCTTCCAAGTGATGTGTGGCCAGACTATCCGGTATACCGCGAAACCGCAGCGGAGAGAGGCTGTCGTAGAACGGCGTTGCGTCCATTATTACTAAGTCCCTCAATAATTAGTACAAATAGGTGTAAACGAAGGAATAAATAAAGTACCTACCCATGCTGTTCCAGCAGCTCTTGACAGGAACAATCTCGTTGCGCTCCATGGCGCGCCGCGACGCTCGGCTGCGGAAATACGGCCATGTCTGCATCATGGCCTCGTTGCCCTCGCTGTCGCGCAGGGCAAAGGTGTCGTAAAACGCTGGTGGGGTTGAAAAGTCCAAGGCACACGCTGCCGCGTACGAGCCAGAGTTGGTGTCGAGCAGCGTGTAGAAATCGTCGTTCTGCGTGATAATTCAGCCTGCGATGCAAGAAAAGGTAGAACTGATAAGAGAGATGATGTATACTGTAAAAACGACATCATTCAAAAACAAAATCCTGTCAAACTTCACCCCAAACTCCGTCTCCAACCCGACCAGCGGTTTCAGACTCTCATTTCTTTCTCGCGACAAAAAGGGAATCCTGCGCAACTCGCGCTGGCCGCGCGGCGTAACGATCCAGCCTTCTTCCCCTTCTTCGGGCTGTTGCGAAATCGCATCAGCGTGCGATGCGTCACTCAGACTGATTGTGCGGTTGATGGCTAGTTCTCCGAGATAGTAGTCCAGCTCGATCAGGGCTCCCTTGGTATTGTCGTAGCTGCCGCTCTCGACAATCGACACGTACACATTCTCCGGTCCCAGGGATTGCACCAGGTTGAGAATGGCTGTGTTCCAGTGAGACCGCAGCACGATCTCGTTGTTCCAGTGGGTGCTGGCTATGAAGATGCGTTCTTTTGAAGTTGTTGCAGTCCGGGTTTTGATTATTTGATTATTCCGAGTGCTGCTGCTGCTGCCTGGCAGAAGGGTCTCTGAAGGGGCGGCAGCGCGAAAGTGTGACCTGAATAGGTCAAAAATGAAAAGGGTCACAGCTAGCAAGGAGACTCTGACGAGATTCCGTTTCATTCGTATATTCAAGACGGGCATCTCGACGAATGGAAATTGCCCAAGAACGAAAAAAAGAAGAGCTCGCGCGGAGGTATCACAAGACAACACATGGGCCTGAGGAAATTTGTATCAATTGCTGGTAACGTGCATATAAAAGTTCCGTGCCAATATAACAAGGTCTTCAAAGAAGGGCTCGAGATGCATGTCTCGGTCGTTAATTAATATAGTCTGCACCTGATTTGAAGCAAACCATATAGATGTGTGTATATATATATATATATAATATAGATATATATCACCCGGGTAGCTGGTAGGAAATGAATTGATGCATAGAAAGAATGAAAATGAGATGTATGAAGTAGTCATCAAAGGGAGCCCGGCCTCCCTACGTATAATTAATGATGGCCCACAGCAGCTCGAAAGTGGGCCCAACACGTGACCAGTCCGCGCAATTAACAAATCCAAGGAAAAAGGAGACATTCGCTAACTAACACAAATAAAGTGTAGATCACATCTTATTGGTGTGTTTTTCAATACATACGTATCTGCTTGTCACTGCTGGTCGAGTCCTCGGCGAATCAGGCAGCTGGCGACACGTGACAACGGCCCCGCTTTCGGGGGTTCTGCTGCTTGTTTTATTCAAGGCAACTTGTCCAGCTTCAGTCCAATCGTCCAGAGACAGTCGATTCTCCAGCCATTGGCCCTGCGTCCTGCAAACCTGCTTAGATGGCAGCCTGTGCTCTGTGACGTTGTGCATGTCTTGCCCTTGGCTGCAACATCCACTCGATAATTTGCTGGTGTAACCCGCCTTTTCGTGTGCGAAATCAAATCGACATGTACGGCCTGAGATCGCCATAAAACCGACCACCTTCATTAGACATTTTGGCTACTTCGCCTTGTTTCACCTCTAAAAAAAGCTGTATTGTATTTGACTGGCCATCATGTTTTCGTCCGCGCTCAAGTCTTTCAGCTCCAACATATCATCTCATTATCAAATCTCGCCGGATCCTGCTTTTATCTCAGGCCCATGGAAAGTCTTCGACGGCAAGAAGAAATCAACCGACACTGCAGCCTCGATCTTTATCTTTGACAGGAAACTCCTGGACCCAAGGGCGGGTGGCTTTGGCGGCCGCTCGGCGTCCTCGGCGCTCAAGAAAATCCATGAGGAAGTGGTCGAGAGGCTCAAGCGCGAAGTGAGCAGTCTCACCCGCTTACGTCACCCTTCTGTTCTGCAGGTGCTAGAGCCAGTCGAAGAGACTCGAAATGGCGGGCTTATGTTTGCTACCGAGCCTATCACCGCCTCCCTAGCCGGCCTACTGCGTGAAAAGGACGCCCAAGAAGGCGGCTCAAGGTCCAGTCGCTACATGGTCGAATCTGCAGATGGAACCAGGAGACGAAGGGAAGTCGAGATCGACGAGCTCGAGATCCAGAAAGGACTGCTTCAAATTGCAAAAGGACTGGAGTTCTTGCACGAGTCCGCCAGCCTGGTGCATGGAAACTTGAACCCGGAAGCCATATTTATCAATGCCAAATCCGACTGGAAGATTGCCGGACTATCGTTTGCTGGGCCTCCAGACGGCTCAGCTGCGCAGTCTTCGCTGCCGCCATTAGCTCTGTCAGAAGTTCTGCATCAGGATGCTCGGCTTCCGGCATCGGTCCAGTTGAATCTGGATTATACGTCGCCTGATTTTATCATGGACTCAAATGTGACGACATCTGCCGATCTTTTCTCCCTGGGACTGATCATTGTTGCCATCTATAATTCTCCACATGTTTCCCCTATCCAGTCTCATTCTAGCATCAGCACATATAAAAGCCTCCTCAGCAATCCTTCCACCACCCCTTCTCAAAGTAACAGCTTTCTTTGCAAACAGGCCATTCCAAAGGACCTCCTGGGCCAACTTCTTCCCAGACTGATCACGAGACGACCTGCCCAGCGCTTAAATGCGCGTGAGTTCCAGCAGTCTCCATACTTTGACAACATTTTGGTGTCCACCATTCGATTTCTGGAATCTTTGCCTGCAAAGACTCAGAATGAGAAATCTCAGTTTATGCGAGGTTTGCAGCGTGTCATTCCTGAATTTCCGGCATCTGTGTTGGAGAAGAAGCTTCTTGGAGCTCTCCTGGAAGAAACTAAAGATCGTGATTTGCTGGCTTCAATTCTGCAAAATGTTTTTCATATATTGCAAAAGCTTCCCAACGGGCGCCGTGTGTGCCCGGAAATGATCATACCAAAACTAAAAGAGATATTTCTTGTCAGTGGCAGTAAAGGCCCTGCTCAAGAAAGGGACAGCAACCGAGATGCCGGGCTCATGGTGGTGCTTGAGAATATGCAAGTTATCGCAGATAACTGTTCAGGCAAAGAGTTTAAAGAAGGTTCGTTGACGACTGCTCTGAATTATAGAAAATGTATACTAATCGTACTCCATCAGACATTCTCCCTATTGTCCAACTGGGAATGGAATCTTCCACGCATTCGTTAAATGATGCAGCCATGAAATGCCTGCCAGTAATGCTTCCAGTTCTCGATTTCAGCACCGTTAAAAACGATATTTTCCCACCAATTGCAGCAACATTCAGCAAGACAAACAGTCTCGCTATCAAAATTCGTGGCTTGGAAGCATTCGTTGTCCTCTGTGGAGGCTCTACCGACAAAGAAGCCGAGCAGAAAGATGACCTGTCAGGTGTAATTGAAGACAAGAAGACGACCAGGGCAACTCCTACGTCGATACTTGACAAGTACACGGTGCAGGAAAAACTAGTTCCACTATTGAAAGCCATCAAGACCAAGGAACCTGGTGTCATGATGGCCGCATTGAACGTATTCCGACAGGTTGGAGGACTCGTCGACACCGAGTTTATTGCCATGGAAGTGCTTCCTATACTGTGGGCGTTCAGCCTGGGGCCATTGCTGAACCTCCAGCAATTCGAGCAATTCATGTCGCTCATCAAATCTCTCTCAACAAAAGTCGAACGCGAGCAGATTCGAAAACTTCGAGAGCTTTCCTCTCGAAACGATTCCACCACTCCTCGCCAGTCTTTGGGTGGCCCCTTCGCAAGCAATGAGACGCCCGGTGTAAACGAGACGTCGAATGATTTTGAACAGCTAGTCCTTGGACGTAGCGGTGCAAGCACCACAAATGGCAATGGTGGCTGGGACAACTGGGCTTCCGACAGTGTAGCAGCAGCAGCAGCAGCAAAGCCGGCAAGCCAAGTTGCCTCACCAAGGTTCTCGTGGTCGTCGAATCCTCCGCAGGCCACCAACAAGGCGATGAGCACCGTTTCCATGTCGAGTGCCTTTTCATCAACAGGGCATACGTCTCGCTCTATAACTCCGGATTCCAGCATCAGTGCCTTTCCATCGCTGGAGGCCAGTCGGCCGACACCCTCTATGGGTATGGGGGCAGGGTTCCCTGCCTTGCAACCATCGGCTCCATCAACTCCATCTTGGAGCCAGCCACAACCACAAGCAGCGAACCGCCCGCCTCTCTCTCAATGGGGCAGCACTTCGTCTTCTGGTGGTTTGACGAACCCGACGCCCAACACTTTTGGGCAGGCTGCTCAGTCAACTCCCAATTACTCGTCGTTTTCTATTCCCCCGCCACCTGCCCCCTCTGTGATCCAACCTCCTCAGCAATGGCAACAGCAACAGCAACAGAAACCAGCACAGCCAAATATATGGGCGTCAGCTGCTCCAAGCTCTTCTCAAACACAACCGGCCGCACCGCAGAAGCAAGGGCTTGACAAATACGCGAGCTTGTTGTAGATGGCGAACAATCTCAATAATCTATTGCAATTACCTGTACATTTTTACTTGATACTCCAGAAATAGACCATTTAATACACCTTTACTTACTCATTTGTCGCTTACTCCTACGTACTCTGCATAATTATATACTCCATAGTTACTAGTGGCCGAAGCTAAGCGGGAATAAGCTCCCACTTGCCACCTTCCGCTTCTGACTGGGCGGGCGGTTGCTGGTTCAGCCATCACGACCCTTTGACGTTGCGTTACCCCTCGATGACCCCTCTCCGGCGCGTTCGCTTCATGCCTGACTGGAGCTGTCGCCTCCCTCTCTCGCGACCACATCCAGGCTTCCCTGCTCTCCAGCGCCTGTCTCAACTGCGCCATCACACATCACAGCCCATTGCAGCATCTTCATCACCAGCCATGGATCCCAACGTCAGAAAGCACTACTTGGCCGACTCGCCCCCTTCGGTCGTGAGGCTCGAGATCAAGCCTCACTTTGAAGCTTTGAAGGACGACAAGATCAAGCGCTATGCCCACTTTATGAGCAGGTAACGTTCGCGCCGTTCTTTTGGACGTCACAGTTTGTCTTTAATTCGATCTCGACTTTGCTGACACGGTCGCAATTGCTAGAGCCGCATTTCAAGGCACTCGTGTCGCCTTACGTCAGACTTCTCCCGAGTCCGAGTCTATCTTCGATTTGATCATCACCCTTTACAAAACCGTCAACGGCGACTGGAACAGTCTCGTCCAGAAAACCGGAGTCAGTGCTCAGGATCTACAGTACTTCCTCGAGTATGCAGCTCAATTCCTTGGAAACTGCGGAAATTACAAAGGGTTCGGCGACACGAAATTCATCCCGAGACTCGATGCCGATAAATTCAAGGCCCTCGCATCCGTGACTCCTGAGACGAAGGCTCTTTTCGAAAAAGCCAGCAGCACAGGAGGGGGCATTTACGAAACAAGTGAGGTCGGTCTGATGCATCTGGGTTACCCAGACCACGGCCACTTGACCACCTATTACCCCGATTCGCCCGATATCAAGAAAGACGAGATCCAAGCAGTCGGAGATTTCCTTGAGAAGAAAGGCCTTCCGCTGGAGAATACGAGACTGAGGAAAACTTCTGCTGGGGATTTCGAGCTTCTTATTGCGTCTGGCTTGTCCAACCCCCCCGTTCACGACAGAGATCTTGGAAATGAAAGCTCCTGGGATCTGGAGGGCCCACTTGCTGGGAAAAAATTGAGCTTGGTCTTTGGAGATTACCAAAATGAAATGGCGAAAATTGCCCACAATATCAAGCAAGCTGAAATAAACGCAGCAAATGATACGCAAAGGGGCATGCTGCAGCAGTATGCCAAATCCTTTGGAACTGGGTCCATCGAGGCATACAAGGAAAGCCAGCGTCTATGGGTGAAGGACCAGAAGCCACAAGTCGAAACTGATATTGGCTTCGTCGAAACCTACAGAGACCCCCACGGAGTGCGAGGAGAATGGGAGGGCTTTGTGAGTATGGTAAGTGAGAAATGACGAAGCCTTGATGAATATATGCTGATGATATATATACAGGTCAACTTGCCCCGCACAAGGACTTTCAGCGACCTCGTCAATGGTGCGACCGAATACATTGTTCGTCTGCCGTGGTCCAAGGAATTCGAAAAGGACAAATTCCTCAGCCCTGACTTTACCTCCCTGGAAGTAATGACCTTTGCTGGATCAGGTATTCCAGCCGGTATCAATATTCCCAACTATGATGACATTCGACAGAACCTCGGTTTCAAGAACGTGTCATTGGGGAATGTATTGAGTGCTAAAGCTCCAAACGAGAAAATCCCATTTATTGCTGATAAGGACCTTGAATTATATCAAAAGTACCGTGACGGTGCTTTTGAAGTCCAGGTCGGTCTTCATGAGCTGCTTGGACACGGAACCGGCAAGCTTCTCCAAGAGACTGCTCCCGGTGAATACAACTTTGACGTGTCGAACCCACCAATTAGCCCGGTTGATAATAAGCCTATTTCTACCTGGTACAAGCCCGGTCAGACATGGGGTTCCGTCTTTGGAGCTATTGCTTCCTCCTACGAAGAGTGCCGCGCTGAGTGTGTCGCCATGGCTTTGTCTTGCGATTTCGATATCCTGAAGCTCTTTGGATACGGTGATGGCTCCAAGGATCTCGCCGGCGAAGGTGGAGATGTGCTGTATGTAAGCTATCTGCAAATGGCTCGGGCTGGAATTGCAGCTCTCGAGTTCTGGGACCCGAAGAGCCATAAATGGGGACAGGCTCATATGCAAGCGAGATTCAGCATTCTGCAAACATTCCTCAGCGCTGGCGATGACTTTGTAAAGCTGGCCTACACCAAGGAGGACCTATCGGACCTTGAAATCCACCTCGACCGGTCAAAGATTCTCACGCATGGACGACCTGCTGTGGAGAAATACTTGCAGAAACTTCACGTCTACAAGTCCACTGCTGATGTTGTCGCTGGCAGCAAGCTCTACGACGACATTACTTCGGTCGACGAATGGTATGGAACCAAAGTGCGACCCGTTGTGCTGGACAAAAAGGTCCCTAGGAAGGTGTTTGTCCAGGCAAACACGGAACTGCAAGGTGACAGCGTGGTCTTGAAGGAGTATGAGCCAACTCTTGAGGGGATGATTCAAAGTTATGCCGAGCGTGACTTATAAATTAGTTGCAATCGCCTAAAAACAATATTAGTCTTGTCCATCTAACCGGCCCCTACATATATTCCGAAGCCGTGCGTAGCACGGCTCCGCCACCTCAACGATAAACCCCCCCTCAACGATAAATTCCTCATATTTTTGAGAATATAAAGCAATTGCATACTATATAAATAAATTATATTAATTCTGGCTTGATATTTATAATCTCTTACTATTTAACTTCTCTTTACTTAAGTGTTGATTCTTAATTTTATACCCTCGTGTCACTGTATGCTTGTAAAGCTTAGCTATAATAAGTGCTTATTTACTCTTCTATTTAATAATTATTTTAATCTTGTCAACTTTTTTAGTAATTTGCTTTATGTGACTTAATTTATTATTTGATATAATCTTTTTAAGTGGTATCCGGTATCTTAAAGCTTATTTATAGAAGTGTTAAGCTTGTTAAGCTATTTAAGATTAACTTAATTTTTAATATAGTTGGTTAATAAAATAAGTCTATAAGATTATATCTTTTATAAATAAATTAAATATTTTATTATAATCTAGTATTCTAGTCTTATATTAAAATAATTTATTTTTTGCTTTTTAAAATCTTTTTATGGTTTATAATATTATAAATATTAAATTATTTAATATATTTAATAAAATTAAAATAATTAGCCACTTATTAAGCTAATTAATAATAATTTATAAATTCTATAGCTATATATTACTATTCTAAAAACTATAAATAATTATATACTTTTTAAAGGTCTTTTTTTAAATATTTTTAAATGTAGCGAGGAAATTATTTTTAGTTATAAGGCTATAACTAGTATAAATAGCCTTTAAAGTGAATTTACTATATCAATACTTATAAATATAAAAAATATTAATATTAAATAACTATATAAGATAGCTTATATAGAAAATTAAAAAAAAAATAATAATCTATTATTTCTTACAAAATTATATAAATTTATATATTATATATAACTAGTAGCTATTATATATAAAAAGCTAATAAATACTCTTTTTGTTGAATAAACGGTGCAGTCGACCGAGCGGATAGCCTCTGTCACGTGATGCTTAGCAGCACGTGACTAGGGCCCAGGGGTAAACCCCCGTTCCGACTCGGTGTCGGCCTTCTTTAAACAACACAACCTTTTACTATTGCAATTATATGATTATCTATTTCAGATATATAATTACACTAGTAAACCTATACTAATCAGTCTAGATTAAAATCTAGACAGATTAATAAAATATATCAAGATTATAATAGTATTAAAAAACTAATATAGTTATAAAATCCTATACTAAGATTTAAATAACTTAAAAAAGTTATAAAAATCTATATAAAAAAGACTTCTTTAATATTAATAAAAATACTAAATTAGATAAATATTACAGGATTTAAAGCTTATAATTAAAAAAGTTTTGATATAAAATTATTAATATTCTATATTACCTACTAGAGCCTGTAATTAGAAAAATTTTAATAAAAAACTATTAATATTCTATATTACTACTATATCACAAAATTATACTATTAACATATTTAAAAATTAATAAATATTAAAAATTAATAAGAATAATATATTTTTAATATATATAAAAATACTCATTATAACGTTGTGTCGGTGAACGAGATGCCGAAAACGGCTACACTTGACGCCGTTTTTGCCTTCCCATTCACCGCCAAGACTCGCCAAGACCACCGTCCCGTGATCTTGGCTTTCGTGCCACGGCCCCGCGACTTCTCACCACGCACCATTTCCCTTGCCATTTTACGATCATGTGACCCCCTCGCGGCCCCACTCCTATTACCGGCCGGAAGTACTGCGCAGTTGACCATAATTCAGAATCGTGGTGTCGCTTTCCCAACTCTCGTTTCATGACGGCCCAGGAGCCAAAAATGGCTCCCTCCAGCGGCAACAGCACTACGGTGCCCCAGCGCCGCAGTGTCTGCCTGTCCCGTCTGCTCTCCCCTGGTGACTCGCTGGTCCTATATATATGGTTCTCTGCCCCCCGCTGCATCTCTCACTTTCCAGTCAACCGCTCCCCTCACCACGCTTAATCTTGCTAAATCTTTCTTTATATATCTACTATGACTGTTCTTGACACTGGAAATGAGAGTGAAAGCGATACCAGCTCCATCCTCACCGAACTCTTCTCGGACGACGGGCTTGATGACGACTCTGCTACCGACCTGGACCCGGACTCGGACAGCGAAGATCTAGACGACGGGAGCGACTCCGAGGACGATGAGGCGGTCGACGAAGGCCAGCTTTCTCCGGAAGAATATTTGGCTAAAGCAGAGCAACTGGATGTTTCCCAGCTTCGACAGAAGCGGTACAGTCCCAAGACGCAGGAGAAGTTAGACGAGACTGGCGAGTACTGGAATAGGTAGGGAACCCTCTTCACTCTTCAGCCTTGTGAGATTCTTACGATTGATGTACGGGTAGACACTGCCGGCACCTCGGCTTGGACCCCTCGCAGCAATGGCACTGGATCTCGGACTCGGATGACACCGTCCGTTTCCTCTACGGGTTCTTCGGCTGGCGGTGCGATATCCGTCGTGGAAAAGACGGTCGACGCTGTCCGGGTATTCGCTATAAGAGCTCACTGGAGTCATTCTGGAAATGGTGGCATCTGGTCCTGAAGCAAAAGACGTTGTCCGGCCTGAGCAAAGACACCATGGTCAAAGTGGACGATGTGAGCCAACACCCTGCATTTCCCTCCGGCTGCGGTGTCGCCCCTAATAGTGTATAGGTCATCGCTCTCGTGGCGGAGGAGAAGAAATTGGAGCTCCACCGGCGACCGAAAAAGAACATGTATATTGAAGACGTGGCGGAGTTCGCCCGAGTCTTATTGACCACCACCAAAACGACGTTCGGGTGTGGCTGGCGGCGAATTCAGCTCCTGTTCTACATTCAACTCGCCGCCATCACGGCGAGTCGTCCTGGGGCCCTTCTGCACCTTCGCTATCGGGACCTAGGACTCAAGTTGATCCGAGACCCAGACGGAGGACGGCCGCACCTCTTTATATTTTTGAAACCGGACTTCACGAAGCGATTTCTAGGGGAAAAGCCTCCGTAAGGATCTCCCTCAGCATTGATCGATGTCACATGCTAACGGAACAGAAATGAGTTCAAAATCCCCGAAATTATATTTGATCCAACTCTAGCCCTGAGTCCGCATGTAACATTACTGAGTATGCTGTTTCACATCCAGGGCTTCAAGAGGATTTCCAAGACTGGCCCAGTACTGGATTCTCCCGCCAAACTTTATAGCCTTGGCATTCCCGACGGCAAAGGACAGCAAGATTTGCAACTCCAAGACGCACTTCTCGACCAATATGCCTTCTGTCAGGTGGAACGCAAGACGACGGGATATCAGCTCCTCATGACGAAGAGGATGACCGCATCCACACTACGATCTCAAATGCGCCGAGTGGGTCAAATCACCGGTTTTGAAGACGTTGTCAAGCCTTATTGTCTTCGGTATGCTGGAGCGAAGGCATTCAATAACAGCAGTCAGTGTCATTTTCCTTCTTCTGTGTGGCCGACCCCAGCTAACCTCGTGGGTAGAGGAAGTCTCCGAGGCCCTCCAAAACGTCATGTTGCAGCACAGTGATATCCGCACCTTTATCCGACACTACGAGGTGGACGTCGATGTCGACGCCCAGGGCATCGTCCGCAAGACCGGTTCCCAAACGGACTTGGTACGATTTGCTTGCTCTTTAAGCGCGTCGATTGACCCAAACCGGCCTTTTTGGCTGTCTCCAGAAGAATCGAAATCGCTCAATGCGCTTCCAGAGGTTGTTGCGTGGCAGGATACTGTCAACAGACGGAAACAGAAGTGGAAAGATCGTGAGGCCAAGTTCGAGCGCGTCCGCATAGTCTGTCAAGCCCGCTTTGGCGCTCTGGGCGCAGGGACGCTCTCCAAATCCCGCCGTCGGGTACAGAAGAAACTACAAGAGTTCGAGGAACAGAAAAAGGAAGCGAAGCGGCGATATGACCGGGCTGTTCGTGAACTACGCAACGAGAAGCAACGACAGCGGAACCGCCGGATCCGTGAGAAGCTGCAGCGGTATCGGGACGAGCAACCGGTGATCGACTTGGAAAGTCAACTGGCAGGGATCGTGATCGATACCAAGGTCATGAAGACCTTGGAACGCCAGGATACAATGTCTGCGCAGCATCTGACCTACATTGAGAGCATGGTGGCTGCACCAGGAAAGACCATTGAATTGGAGTATCAGCGCCGGGTTCGAGCCATTGATGCGGGTGCTCTGTATTGCGGGATGGAAGAAGGCCGTCCTACACGCCGAACCATCCAACCCCGCCGATCACCGTCTGATGATGATGAGGGTTCCGGTCCCCCTGCGAAACGAGCACGGTGCTCGGCGGACGAAGAGGCCGATTGTGCTCTCCAAAGTGCAATCAAGTCAGTAATAATCACTGAACCCAGTCAACGACCGATCATTTGTTTCCTTTGCGTTGGGAATCCGCAGCTATCTATGAGCGAGCGAATCAAGCAGTATAAGAACTCCGGATCTCTCACCCGACACTTCTTACGGAAGCATGCGACACCCGCCTGGACCAACATGGTGCGCTGCGGTGTGTGTAACATGGATCTGAAAAACAAGATGGCTCTCATGAACCACGCTGAGTCGAAGCATGGAACTGTGTGTCGATCGCACCCTTCGGTACTGGGACTATAGTTTCATATATGCCTTCATTTGTCCGGGTATTCAGCGAGTAGAATGCTTTTTTTGGTCCTTTTTACATTTTCGTTGACCCTGTCATTATTTGCATATATACCTGTACGGCTGGTTCGTCTCTGCTTAATTCGTCATTACCATTGGCTTTGTTTTTGCTGCGTCCAACTCTTATGAGTACTAGTCTATGTTCCGTCTATCTTATGTAAGCCTAGAAGTCAAATTAAAGATCGCTCAACGCCATTTTAGGTCGCTGTATTGGTGTCTGTATCAACAAGAAAATTTTAAAATCCTGGCCAACCAGACAACATGGTGCAAAAGTACTCGATCGGCCTCCAATTTCATATGAGGTGAGAGGTGGGAAAATGCTAGAACTAGCATTTTCCGGTGGTGTCCTCTTACCTCATTATCAATACGTACACCAATAATATCCCGGGCGGAAGAAAAGTGGGCCATCCGACCTGCTTGGAGAATCTCCAAGTGACCCTGGTTGAACAGGATGCTTGTTTGTTTTGTTTACATCCTTCCGCACCACACTAGTGGTAATACCAATGCACAGAAGAGAGGGGAAAGTACTGTAAAATAGAAAAAGTTGCAATTAAAAACCCCCAGGTCCAAGCTGGCCGGGTTTGCCGTTCAGCCCAGTATATGTAACACCGTCCACAGAAGATCACGACCACCAAAATATGTAACATACATTTCTGGCACTTTTTCCTGAAAGTTTTTTTTTTATTCTCGTAGAGTCAGGCCGACTGGTACATACCAGTTGAAAAGTACTCTTCAATATCTCAAGATCCGCATAGCAACC
This sequence comes from Talaromyces sp. R2412, assembly GCA_023626135.1. NCBI lineage: Eukaryota > Fungi > Ascomycota > Eurotiomycetes > Eurotiales > Trichocomaceae > Talaromyces > Talaromyces sp. R2412. The sequence goes on along the minus strand of JAMAGK010000034.1, from coordinate 96,661 downwards.
TCCAGGTCAAGTATCTTCTTCGCCAAAGTCGCCCGGAGCTTCTTAGTAGCCACAGACTCGCCTACTATAGCCTCTAGCTGTTCAGTATCTAATTTGATCGCCCATTCCTGACTGAAAACTGCAAGTGGACTCTTGGGCCCTGTCAATAAGCAGTGATCGATAGCTTGGTGATAGATATTGTCGACGAATCGTTTTCGTGCAACTTTGTAATAAGACTGAAGGATGTCGTGTATTTCTTCCGTGACATGTTTCACATTACTTTTACTAGCTGTGACTTGATTGACGGTGTCGAGATCGATGATAAGGTTGTCAGAGGTGATGACACCCTTGCCAAAGGTGCTTGGCTTTATTTCATTCCGAGCCTTTCCCTTCAACATTGAAGCCATGCGGTTGCTACGTGATATCTGAAGATTCTCGTTGAAATAATGGTTCAAAGTGTATGGTCTTTTCCCCCTCTCAATAGATACAAGGAACGTCGCTTGGTCTATTGCTGCCCTGTACCTATTAAGCACTTCATCAAGGATAGAGGACCATATCTCCTCATGGACCTGGGTGTCGTTACAAAGTATTTTTAGCGCTGTGACCATGAAATGGTGAATGGTCACAATAACATGGCTCACATACACCTTGGTCATTTTTTCCCACTTGATAGACTGCTCTTTGAATGCGCTGGAAAGTATGGTTCCACCAAAGGTGCCTAGTTCCACACCACGAGAACGCAGGTAAAGTTCCTCAAGCCAATTCATAATATCGTTTTGGGGGTAGTCGAAATTACAGTCCTTGGTGATAATATTTTCAAGAATAGGGTCTTCAATGCCAATATCATCAATCCGGTTCTCTTCTGCGTTCATGCTGGTCCAAGTATTCTTTTCAACTTCATCATCACCGTCATAGTCGCCCTCGTCTTCGCCTTCGTCTTCGCTGTCGCCGTCATTCCCCTCCATTTCATTGGTTTGCTCAAAATGTCGAAGCTGCGCCTTCTCCTCGAAATCGGTGTTAAATTGCTCGGTAAGGTTGACAACATGTGTAACAAGAGCGAGGGCCTTGTTTTCTTCAAACGCGCCGTGGCTGTAGTATTGGGCATTGAGGGCAGCCTGAACCAAGTCCTGGAATTGACGGCTCAAAGCACTCAGGAATAATCGTTGCTCCTGTTCAGTATGACGCGCTGGACCGAGGCTATTTAGCTCTCTTTGGCAATCTGCCAACTGCTTTTTAATGTCTTTTCGCAGTCCGGGAAATTCTCGACGCGTGATTTGGCCTAACAGCTCACTCAATCGTGCCTTCAAGGCCTCTATGCCGAGTCGATCCTTTGGCAAGTCGCTCCAAGGCTTTTCCTGAAATAACTGTTCCGCAGAATACTTGTCGAAGCTGTCGTCATCATCCGCACCACGGTTTCGAGCGACATAGTACCCGAGTGCGAGTGGCTTCTTCTTCCCTAGCACCACAGCACACACAGCAGCCTGAGCGCTGGGTTCGGTTACAAGGTCTGGCTTTGTCAAAACCCCTAAAGTACGCTCCCCTGCTTTATCGTAGTCCTCGGCAAGCGTCAAGATCTCCTGGGTGGCAGGATCCACATTACTTGGAAGAACAGCAAGGATGATGGTACGGTTATCCTTGATGTATTGCTTAACCATGTTTTGGACAAGTGAAATGTCTTTTTTGGTGGTAACTCCTTCTGTTGGGGTACGAAAGATACCTGGAACGTCGATAAGGGTCAGGTAATCTTCGTTGGGACCACATATCTCGACTTTTAAAACATCTTCACTGAAAACATTACCGTCGCTTGAGGAAATGTCTGTCCTAATCCCCATTCGACTATTAACCTGTATTATGATCAATATATAATTACAACAGAATTTGGTACACGGAACTAACTTCCTTTAATATTTCCGGGAACCGAGCACGGAAGTTTTCCGGTGATAACATCTTTGGATGATAGTCCTCTAAATGTGTCTTATGTGCTTCGGTTGCGTGAGGCCCTGGGATTATGGTGATGTCAACTCGAGGCTGTGAATCACGGCGGGACGTTATCTGCGTCGCATAGCGCGTGCAGAGCTCCAAATTGCGAGGAAACGGGATGCTTGTCAGGCTTTCCAATAGAGACGATTTGCCGGAGCTTTGGTCACCAACGACAACAAGCTATGGACATATGAGATTCAAGAAAGAGACAGACTGCGTTGGGCGCTTACCTGGGGAAGTGGAACGTGCTGACCGATGTTCTTCTCACGGAGTTCGTCGATCTTTCTCAACAGCATTGGGTTCGCTAGATAACTAGATTCGTGATCAAGTAGATCGACAGCCATGATATCAACTTGTGACGAGAGAATAGACTTGAGAATTAGTCACCTTGGGATGTTTGGATGAAGTCAAATTGACATGATAGCCAAGTTGCGGAGATCATTATATGAATTTTTGACATTCAATATGACCCTAGCCTCATCACACAAATGGATGGCTGCATGACGCGCCATTTTCCGTCGGCACATGAATTGATGTATCACATAGCGGTGTGATGAAACGAAGTAAAATGCAGAGGAACTACATGAGTTTATCCTTGACATGGTGTGTTGTCCTGCACATTGCTAACATTGCATCGACTAACATCAATGTACTACGGGACACGTCATAAGAATAAGATGGCACCGGCTCAGCGTGACCAGAAAAAGCGGCGCGGGAGGAACACCACCACAGCCACCCATTTCGCTCGACGTGTCGTCGTCCCTATCGCGCGGGAATTGGACCGACCGGTCCCTGGTCGTTCCGGAAGTGCCATGGAATATTCGCGACGTTGACTCATTACACAAGCTGATTGTCGGTTTTGCCGTGTTTTGAGAGATGAGAGGAGTAGTTGGTGGTCCCCCGGTATACGAGTGGTTTTACAGTCTTGCGGGCCGCGGGGGAGGGGGGCATCTTGAGACTTGGAGAAAACTCCAAGCACGGCGAATTTATCACTGGAGCAAACTAATGTCGATTTTTTACTCGTCGACTTCGTGTCAACCGAGGATGGCTGCCAAATAGTTTCAAGACAGACAATTATGGAGATTCACCACCCCCACCCCTGGAAAATTTCTTGGTGAGCAAATCCTGGAGCATTGGTGGAGTATTCATCTTTCGCAATCTTGCCGATGGCCTGTGTAACATGCCTACTTTTCGCCCACGCCGTTGGAAGATCCAATCACTTATCCCTCTCGACTCATTGCTTTTAGTAAAAGCTTAGTGGATTTAGACGCCAAGCCCAATTGTCAAAACCCGCCAGGTGGAGAGGTGACACAATTTTATAACCCTCACTAGCCCCCAAACCTGTGCCTTCACCTTCTACTATGTAGTATGCCGCTGAGCAATGCTCTCCAACTAGCACAAGCTCGCCAAATTTCTCCAGAAACGGTTTTCCTTGTCAACGTAGGTGTGAAGCTTTCGAGTGGTAATTCCAATACATAGGTTTGACATATTAAGTATAGTCCATGTACGTCACAATCAAAACTTCCAAACGTACCTTTATTACCGACCCCGAGGGATGGCTGGGCCAGAGCTTATACTTCAACAAACTTTTTTCTGGAAAATGGAGCGACAGACAGGAGGATGGCTCATACTTCATTGAATGTGACGCCCAAACCTTGAACACATCCTTCGGTATCTCCGTACTGGAGTTCTCCCGGTTTTCTATGATAGGCTGACGGGTCACGATTTCCCACTGTACCAAGCTCTACTCGAGGAATCAAAATATTTCGCCATTGACAGGCTACAAAAGTGGTTATGCGAGCGGAAATATCTAGACGCTGTCAAGATCCGTTACACGGCAACCGAGACTCAAGATCGTGAATCTTATGAAAAACACACCAGGGGATGGCCCAATGGCGGCACATATATGTTAGAGGATCACTTTGTTGAAATTGAGTCAAGCAGCAATATGGACATTACGATGGTCCCCATAACACAACAAAGGAACTCATTCTATTGCCCTAACGCAAAGCATGGCAAGAGTAGCGAAGAATACTGTAGGAGCTGCATTGGTCAGGCAAAGGATAATGGAATCCCTAGCATTGGTGGATGGAGAACGGAGGAAGGACTCAAGTGGTGTATCGTGCGCAAGGAAGTCTTTTTTGATCACGATCTCTGTGTGAATGCATTTAGAGAGGATGATTAGATTAGTTAATACATCGACTAGACAGTATGACATATTACTCATAAGGTCATCTTTCTAGCTCTGTATCAAGAGACCACTCTTTAAGGACTACAGTTGTTTGCACATTCGAAGTACAGTATGAGTTGAACTGTTGATCGTGCAAAGGGCGGTGCCATCCTATTGGGCAAGGCTCTATGACGTTCTAGGAACTGATCTAGAAGAAAGGAACGGCCAGGACTTGTAAGTAACAAAATACCGAAGTCTACCAATACATGTATTTTACGAGTGTAGTAAGTCTGCGAATGTGCAATACCCTAGAGAGAAAGTCACACGAGCCAGGGCTGTTCCGGAAACGTGTTTATACATATTTATCAGTTACCCCACCTGCATTAATGGAAGAACGAACAACTCACTATCACTCCAAGTTGTACAAATGATCGCGGATTGCATCGAGTTTTTTTTATGACATTGCTTCCAACAGTATCTTGCTGAATAGAAAATTAATTGATCAAGAGAAGCGTACTTCCAGCAATGTTGCACAAATACTTCTTCCAAGCCCTACCCTACGAGTCGCTGAGGCGACCAGGTGTATCTGATGAGCCAATAGAACATTACTGGGCTCCTGTTGGGCATTCATGCGTTTTCGTTCTGAATGATCGATAGGCCCATTTTCTGGCTGCTGATCATGATCAATTTAGGCGTACAGAATTACACGGCGTCTCCCAGCTTCCGATAGTTGCATTCCGCGAACAGAGTGTTTATAAATTTGCGCAATTCTCAGGCAGAGCTAGGTTCACTTTCATTTCCGTTTTTACCACTGCGAAAGTCAAGATGCCGTCCGTCAAACGGAAGCCAATCAAACCATGGTCGATGTATCCCTCTCTGCATGATCAGGTAGCCCGGTTGCTGAGCGATGATAATTTATATTTTGAATTTCACGAAGCTGATGACTCCGAGAGTTGCGACGAGGCATATGATACAAACATTATGGGTCGATTCATATGTCGGAACCGCTCATGTACTTCTAATGGCTGGTCAAGCGGAAAAGTCGCCATCACCATACGAATGTATGCTGACACAAGATACAACGCCAGAGTTTATCACCAGCGTTGCAAGTCTTGCAACAGTCTCAGTCGACCAATTCTTGACGAAACGTATGCGGAAAGAGTGGCATATCGTATCAAGAAGTGGCAAGGAATCGAACAACAACTGCCTCCATACGCCGGTACCAGCAACGGTCCGCATAATAATCTTTTATGTGAAGGATGCAGATTCGGTCACTGCCGTGCAGGGCAGGATGATGATATAAGCCACAGACTGCAAGTTCAATCATAGTCTACCGGTCTCGTTGATTGAAACTAATTCTTAAGCAGACAAAGTATTCGGCTTTTCTAAGGGATGAGATGTCGAGAATCTCTACTGGCAGGCCAAAATATTCTGAAGACGCAACGTGCTGAGATGGAGAGAGTACAAGCATGGAACATATCCAAGAAACACGAACCCATCATTTTGATGCTTCATATTTTGACGCTTAATTTCATGCTCTCATGTTATCCGCTATCTGTCCCATAATCATAATATAGCCTTTTGGAATCAAACCAGTACACTAAAGCAGAGAGTCACACATGTCTGGTAGATTGAGATCTCTCTAAGAGATATGGTAATATCGATCGAGATTGTTGGGATGAATTGCTTTGAACCGTTTCATAACTGGATAGAAAAGGCGTGCTCGGATGACGAGCTCGACGACGACTCTGCTGCCACCGACCTCGAATCGGACTCGGACAGCGACGACCTGGACGACCGGATTCGAGCCATTTAAGAGGGCGCCGTGTATTGCGGGATGGAGGTCCTACACGCCGAACCATCCAACCTCGCCGATCGCTATCTGATATGATGATGAGGGTTCCGGTTCCCCTGCGAAACGACCACAGTGCTTGGGGGACGAGGAGCCCGATTATGCTCTCTAAAGTGCAATCAAGTCAGTAATAATCACTGAACTAAGTCAACGACCAGTTATCTGTTTTCTGTGTCGGGAATCCGCAGCTACCTATGAGCAAGCGAACTATGAAATACAAGAACTCTGGATCTCTCATGTGACACTTTTTACGGACGCATGCGAAACTTGCCTGGCCCAACCCGGTTCGCTGCAATGTGCGCCACGTTGATCTGAAAGATAAGATGGCTCTTATGAGGTACGCTGAGTCGGAGCACGGCACTATGTGCCGATCGCACCCTTCGGTACTGGGACTATCACGCCGCGTATACTGCAGTCTGTTTGTGTATCCAATGTGTATAGTGCTTTTCCCTTGTCTTTTCAATTTTTTTATTTGCACTGTCATGTCTTGTCCACATATACACCTGCACGGCTGGTCCATGTCTACTTTCATAGTCACCACCATCAGTTTTATTTTGCTGTATCTAGATCACGGTACTTCTACAGATGAATCGCGGTGTCGGCACTATCAACAGAAAAGTCTGAGCGGCCCATGCCTAGTTACACCAATCTGTCGGTTGCAAAATTCGTGACACTCTTGGCGCGATTTTTCGCAAAAAATGTCGACACCCACTTATTTTGTTAGGGAACCTACATACCACGCGCAACAACCCACACAACGTGTTTACACGTGCGATTTCACATATTTACGTGTGAAATTTGATGCTAAATTTACTGCCGTTTTAGGAATTTTCTCTATCTCGATCCTTGACCATGGTGCACACGCGCAGAGCGGCCCTGGAGTCCTCGAAGTCCTCACAACCACCACCACTCACGAATCCTTATAATCTTCGATCCCTTCATATTCCTCGTTGCATTCGACCAGGCGAATCGATCGAAGAGAGAAATTACATCCCCACTGGGTCTACTCAGACTATACAACGCATGAGAGACATACAAGAATCATACGGACTGCCCGCCCCTGCCTTTTCTAGAACAGCACTCACAAAAACACGTCGAGAGGCCGCACAGAAGAGAAAAAGGAGACAAAGTAAGAATGAGTCCATTGGAAAACAGCCTCAGAGCAGGAATGAGACGACATCTCGATCTCCTAAGCGAGTCCGGTTTGCTATCGCTTCTTCTAGCGAACCAGGTAGTACTGCACCACGTACTCCTTCCAGGTCTTCCTCCAATACACCACATAGTGAAGCTACGTTTGATTCATCCGCTTCAGCAGCACCTGAATCAGAAGATCGTGGGACTAGTAATATAGACAACGACGAGGCTGAGGAAGATGACGATCTTCCACCGCCGGTGACTATCCGAACAACTGGGTCTAATATAGCCAGTAGTACACATGAAGAACGTGACCAACCTATTCCAGACGACACGTCGACCCCATTTGGAACCGAGGAAATACAAGATGCAGCTATAAATCTATATAACGCGAAGGAGGACTTTAAAAGGCTCAGCAATAAAAGGCGGATTAAGGTTGCTCAGCATGCTCTTCGTGAAGCCCGTGAAGATATCAGCATTGTCAACACTTCAGATATCCAGGAAGAATTTAATGAGGCTATATCCACAAACGATTACTCAATTGGCGTTGATATCCGGATCTTTATCAATAAACGGAGGATATTCAGTCAGACTCTTGACAACGTGACACGCTATAATTTTGATATTGGGCATGTTGAGACGCAGATTGAGGATAATCTCAGCAAATATATCCACGGCGAAGATTACGAGACTGACATTTGTATGGTATACGTGAAAACAATGAGTGGGCGTGGGAGACAGCTGAGCCACCAGATCGAGGACTTTTCCGAAGGATCAAGTGGTCAGATATTGAAGCTTTTGGACGAGAAGCGAGAGACCCATCCAGGAAGTGCCTTATATGTGATTTTTGAACTCAAATTGACGTGTGAGGGATATAAAGCACCTTCTAAAAAACAGCTTCTCTCAACGGTTATACAACCAAGTCGGGATTCCGAAGTTCCAAGCTCACCTCCTTCTGGTGCATCTAGGCCCAGATCTACTCGTACAACACGACTATTAGAAGAAGCTGCAGCGCGTGATGCAAGACGAGAACAAATGATACACGCTGCCGATTTCAACAGGGAGATTATGAGAAGATACCAATGTCACGATTCCAACTGTACAAATTATAACAACTTCTGCTTCCCCGATCCTATGGATAAAAGCCAGCATTACAATATGACTTTACCGCAACAGGAATTATGGGCCAATGAGATTGCGGCAGGAAAGACGAATATTGAGACCCCTCCTGACCAATTAAAGAAGTTTTGGAAGAAACACCAAGGCGCTATAGACCGGGATTCTCGACAGCCTCAAAAAAAAACAACTGGACAGGTTATGGAGCAGTTTTTGGAGCTACAGACGAAGATATATGAACAACAAATGCAACTTAAGATGATGGAACAGATGGAGGCTATGCAAGAGAAGCAGAATCGCCGGGATGAGGATAAAGAGCGCCTGGGTCAATTACGAGGGCTTCATAATGTGTCAAGTCAAAGATATATGCATACAAATCCCAGTTTGGTGCCTACTTTTATGGGAACGCCATCCTATTATACACCTACACCTGTCACGAATAATATACCGTCTGAGGCTATTCCTGTTACACCAACGCCGGCTCCGAAGTCATCAAGTCCGGTTGATTCGGACGAGGATGATTATGAAATCCTATCCGGTTTTTTCAATTGGAAAATCAACACCATAAAAAGTGAGGATAGAAAGGATAAGTGGGAGCGAGCCCGGGCAATTGTTTTGTCAAATGACTGGTCTTTTCCTGAACTGAAGGAGATGGAAGATGAAAAAAGTGCGGCATATCAACGTGCAATAAAATCCGGTTTGTCAGATGGCATGGCACGAGGCTTTAAAAGGGAATTGAAGAAATATAAGCCTGTTTATAATCAGGTGAAGGAAAACATGCAGCTTGAAGCTGCCACTCGGGCTGCCGCTGAGGCTGCAGCCATTGCTCTGGGGTCTATGGGTGGTGGATTTATCCCCTAGTTGGTGGTCTAATGAGGCCATCTAGTGGTTATATTGCCAGCAGAAAAAAAAGTCCCAAGTGTCTTGACCGCTTTAATAAAAGCCTGTCGTTTGAAAGTCAATTTACATATAAATTCTTGACCGCCCTGGCCCGGTAATCCGTCCTGCACCTGGCCCTGAGCCCTGGATTGATTTTCAACACCATGGCGAGTCATCCCACTGCTTATCTCGCTTGCCTCGTTTGCCTGGTTTGCCTGGTCAGCTTGTGTAATCGTGGGCTAGGCCTGACGAGGCTAGTCCGCGATTACACAAGCTGGCCAGGTCATAAAAATCTTCTCTTCCTCTCCCTCTCTCTTCTTCCTTCTTCCTCCTGCAAACCACCCTCGATCTCGACCTTCCGAAGCCTGCCTGCCTGCCTGCTCGCCCGCCTCCTCGCTCGCCACCACCCCCTGCCGGCCGCCACGATGCCCGGCTTCGCTTCCAAAATGCTCGGCCTCGCCAAGGGCTTCTTCGGGAGCCTGGCCACCATCAACGCCCACCTGAACGACCTCCTGGTGCTGCTGGGCCTGGTCAAGGGCATCATCGAGGCCATCAAGGGCATCTACGGCCTCGTCACCGGCCCCGGCGACGAAGAAGATGACAACCCGGCCCAATGGGACCAAGAAGTGAGTACCTGCCCCCTTTATTACAGTGGAAATTTTATACTGACTTATCCCAGGTTCTCCAAAGCCACCGAGGCGGCTTTTTTCTCTCCTTTTTTGTTGTTTTTTTGCTTTCTCAAAAGCTTCAAGTAAGTAAGCCTGCCTTGCCAATCTCCAGGTGCCAAACTGACTTATAGACAGGCTCTCCACTCTCGACGAGACGAATTTTTACGACTTCCGGGGGTGAATTGGGGATGGGGGATGGGGCGGGAGGTCGGAGGAGGTCAATCAAGAAGAACTTGTCATGTTTCTAAGTCCTTATTTTACTAAATTGAAAGTCTCTACTCTTTCCTACTTTATTTGCCAATAAACTACTAAGATATCCTCAGTAAACTACATGAATTTTCTTTTTATTCGTCAAGGGAAGCCAGCAGAGTATCACAAGAAGGATTAACGTCAACCTCGGCTTCATATTCTATGAGAAAACGTTGGAAATTAATGAGATCCTGTTCCTTAATATAAACACCATTTCCGGCATGCTGGAAGTGCTTTTTGGCGAACCTATCACACCGGCTTAGTCGGATTGACATCTCAATAAATTCACCGTAGTTTCCACACGTCTGACGGAGAAATATCCAGTTCCTTCTAATCCATGACTTCAGAACAGAGAAAGTAAGCTCAATTAGATTATAATCAGGCGAATAAGGTGGTAAATAACGAAGAAGATAACCGGCGTCTTCAATTATCTATTTGACCCGAGACCCAGTGTGGATAGCCACATTATCCATAATAATTACCATTAGGAATCGTTGAATTTATCTCAGAGATAGCAATAGCTTCATTTCAAACCACTCTGTGAAGTCGTCTGCACTAAAATAACCGTCTCGGATTCCCATACAAGGTAAATAGCCATCCAGTGTCATGACTGCGCAGATGCTCCAAGTCTTGCCCCGGTTTATATTAGCATCAATCTCAGCAGATTCACCAATAGGAGCATATCCATGTCGACGCCATCCAGTCTTCTCATTAAATATAGATTCATCCAAAAACACCAGGTCCTCGACAGCAAATTGGCGAATATCATCAAGATAAAACCGTCGAAGAGGCTCGCTCCGGTTCAATGAGATACGCTTAAGTTCCTTTTTAGACCACTTATTACGTTTGAACAGTCGACATATAGTTGAAACGCTAACATCAACATCGCGTTCGTGATATAACCAGAATCGGACCTCATCTTACTAGCGCCAGGATTCATGAAGCAGGAAATCTAATATAGCTTCTTCATCTTGCTTCAAGAGTTTTCTTGCCCTACCCAGCTATCAATAACCTGGTTTCCAGAGACTATAGTAAAGGAATAAGTTCTTCTGGTATCTGAAGACTGTACGCCTCGACACACTGCATTCGCCGGCGATAGCTTCACATGACCAACCAAGTCGGAATAGGCGCATCATCTTGCCAATTTTCTCATTTGGAACGGCATTTTTTCGCTTGACATATCGTCGAGATAATAAAGCGCCTGCAGAGCCTAGTTCGGCAGGTGTAGGGGCGGTTTCAATAGATTCCATGGTCAACACCAAAGAAAAATGAAAATATAAGTAAACCAGATAAAAAATAGCCTCAAAAATAATTAAAAAATACGTATCATTCACGAATAAACGCGTTATGTGGGTTATTGCGCGTGGTATGTAGGTTCCCTAACAAAATAAGTGGGTGTCGACATTTTTTGCGAAAAATCGCGCCAAGAGTGTCACGAATTTTGCAACCGACAGATAATGGAGGAAATAAAAGCGGGCCATCCAACCTGCTTGGAGAATCTCCAAGTCGGACAGGAAGCATGTTTGTTTTGTTTACATCCTTCTGCACCCACGCTGGTAGTAATGAGTGAAGCTCCTGAGTCTGACAATGCATAGAAGGGTGAAGGAGAGGTTATAATCAAAACTATTATGATAAGGTTGTAGCAAAGTGATTATAGTTCAGCAAGACCGTTACAGGGCAAGATTATTACAGAGCAAGACTATTGCAGGGTAAAATTACCACAGGGCAAGACTATTGCAGGGCAAGGCTGTTACAGGGCAATATAAGATAAATTTGCATCAATACTCAGATCAAAGCTGCTCGAGTTGGTTGCTAAGTACATCATATATATCACCGTTAATGGAACCCTATTACCACATTTAAGGCAAAGTCACAAAGCTAAGAACTCATTAACTACATGAAGTACATCTGCCTGCTTCGTTAATCGCATCTTCGTCAGCCGACGCTACAGAATGTAATTGTCCCAAGTAGTACAGATACCACGAGTCTTGGCTAATTCTGAAAAAGGGATGCTATCCTGCTGTCAGCTCAAACAACCACAACGTATCTGTGGTTTTCATACATCAAGAAGAGTGTGCACGCCAATGTCAGTCGGCAGTATGGTAAGACTATCGGCTAACATATATGGTATGCTAATATTCGAGTTACTATGGAGGTTCAATAGGCCCGCTATAATATCGTATATAGCCGCCACGTCACAGGAAAAATCCGCCGGCTTCCCTCTTTGTATTAGGCTTCTCCCAATATCTCCTATTAAGGTGTTACTAAAGTAACTGTTGATCGCCACCGGTGAATATGAGCATCACATACCGATCTGAATCGTGCCGTCCGGGTTAAGATGTATATCATTCCCATTCAGATTGCCGTGGCCAATTTTGAGAACTTCGTGGATGTAGATCAATCCATGCATAATCTGCACCTTTGTCAGTCACAATCTCAACTTCGACGGCAGTGTTTCTGCAACCTGTTTGCATATACTCGCCACTGCAATAGCATCCCCCCGTATCCATCGCTGCAGGCTCGCCAAGGATATCCCTGGTCTTTCATAACTGCAGTAGACCATGTTTCCGACGACCGAGATGTCCTCCAGTGGTACCAGATTCGGATGACTGGGTCGCTGAGCCAGATTGTAATTCTCCGTCTCATTGTAGGGCATTGCTTTAATGAATGCTGGCTAAGCCGAGTCCTTATCAATGGTCATTCCCACATAAGTGCCCCTGAAACTTCTGGGAAATATGACCATCACGCTATTCATGTGGGAGTGCATACTGTCGCGTTCACCGTGGTCCCGTACCGGTGGGCCATCTTCGCTCGACACGTCGTTGTTACTATCGTGCGGGACCTGACCTGACTGGTCCCTGGTCAGGTCCGGAAGTGATCTGGACGATTCGGAACTTTGACTCATTCCACAAGCTGCTTGTCGATATCACCGTGTTTTCAGAAATGAGAATAGCTGGGGGTCCCCGTCGGTGCGACGAGTGGTTTTATAGTCTTGCGGGTGGGGCCACCTTGGAGAAACTCCAAGCATCCCGAGTCTCGAAGGTCTAGGGGTTTCCATGATGCTACTGGAGCAAGTTCCTTCACTCATGATAGAGGCCGTTGCTCCTTGAGTGCAGTGTGGAGTAGTTTAAACAAACATGTTTTAGTTGTTCCCAGTCTTTGTTATCATGGAGAGCCTGTAAATTTTCGCCCTGGGAGGTTTTGGATTGTTCTTCCGGCTGACGAGCGAACTTCACGGTGGTTGTGACCTTTTATTATTTGCTGTACAGTGGAGTCAGCGAAATCGCCGAGGCACTGTACAGATTTGGATTCGGCTGTTATTCTTTTTGCCGTTGTTATGTTGCCACTGGACGAACCAATTACTTGTGTGGCACTATCAGCAAGAGCGATTTCTTCAAAGGTATTGCTCGTTTGAACCATTTGGCGTGAACCGATAAGATGCTGTCTTTCCATACGCACTTTAGGACAAGAATGATGTTTCCGTTGGATTGCTACGCAAAATGGCTTTAGAAAGAATAAGAATAGATTTTTCATTTTCTAAGACGATTTGTTTTAAATTGTGTAACATCATGCCACATGACCGACGTACAAAGTCTTTGACGTCACCGTAGAAACTAACCCCCCTTCTAAAAACCTAGCTGCAAGTCTCCCCATCTTTAATTACAAGATCGCTAACTGATAATGAGAGACGAAAAAGCAGCCTGATGGTCCTTTGGAGGGGTCCTTTGGAGGGGGGATATCACATTCGCCGTCGGGATGCCACGCCTTGTGATATCTACGTAGAACTGTATTAGGCTTGAAAGATTTGAACACGTGCTAGACCCTCTTGATCTACGCCACCAGATACTCATGCGACCAATCGGACGATAAAAGTTCCCACTGACGTATCGGGGACCGCTTCCTGCATCTCGGGTGATATGATTTACTTGTAAGTCTTCTCCAGATCCACGTTTAATGCATTCCACCTAGAGAGTAACAGCCCGATTTATTGGTTCCTATGTGCTTTTTTCTTTTCTTTCCTTTTGTCTGGATGGCGAGAAAACCGACCTAAACCAGAAGAGGAATGTACATATGTACATATTCAACGTGTAAAAGATTTGTTGGCCGATAAGTGATTGCATCAGTGTGTTGAGGAGAAGACCCCGCATTTTGTGTAACCATTGCAGTAGAATTGCCTGTCAGTTATAAGATATATATACCTTTCATCAAAGGTCGCGATACCTTTTGTTAACATCAGCCACAAAATGGCAGCCTCCGGAGCGAATACTCGACAAAAGAAGAAAACCCTTCTTACAGCAGTACATGACTTGAATACGGCGATCAAAGATGTCGAATCGTTATCGAAAGAGGTCCGTTCGCACGAAAGTTGGCAACGAGACGTCAGCACCTTGCAAACCCAACTTCAGGAAGAGCAAAGAAAAGTGCAAGAAGAAAAGGTAAACGCAAAAACGTGGAAGAACAAATATTATTCTTTGTGGGAAAATTTGGAAGAACGATCGGCACTCTGGGTTAAGGAGAAGGAGGAGATGAAACAGCAATTGCAATCGTGCGAAGAAAAGTTAAAGGCATCCCATGAAGCAAGAGACACAGGATTGTCGCAGCAAATAAAAGCGTTAGAAGAGACTATTGACGAGCAGTCAAAGCAAATGCATGATCAGGAAACGAAAATAACCGGGCTTGACACCCGTTTAATGCGTTCTACGCAATGCGTGGAGTATCTTTCGAAGAAAATTGGATGGCGAGAGAAACAGCCAGACTTGTAAGGCTACACGTCCCAACTCATCGACATGATGGAGGGTTCATTGACCATTACCAGCGCCCACGATCTTCAATTCTTGGAAAGAGATCTGAAAAATCTCGCAGAGAAGTATTTCTGTGCTGAAATTCCGTCATCTGACCACGTTAGTCCTACCGTAGCCAGTCAATGCTTGATCACTCTAACGCTCTTCCAGGTCCAAGCCTCAAAGAATGTCCGTCGGGCTTTGTCTCAACAGCACCGAATAAATCTCGACCTATTCCCGGTCTCAAACAGTATTTTCTCAAAGCAGCGAAGAGCGGCGGCCATGGAAAGCATCATTGCCAATCAGATAACAAATGAAATTTTTGTCGATTCTCGACTGGTGGCCAACAAAAATTGGGAAATGGACGAAGCTCTTGTGGCACATGCCAAGAAAGACCCTGATCAGGAAGCCATGTTTCGATCACTGCTGCATATCGTTCTCAAGGATGAGGAGATGGAGCTTCAAGAGAAGGCGATATCGGAGATCATAAAACGAATAGCTCGAATCTCAGAGCCACTACTGATCCGCAGAGCTGGTGAGTTTCGTCAAGACCTTGGAAGTTTACTGGGAAGGGCGGCACAGATCTGGGAAAAGGCTCAAAGAAACCGTGAGAAAATCCGTCGCACCTGTGATCCTCACGAATCCAACGAGTGGGCTGAACGTCTATATACATCCGCAAAAGACTTCCATCGCGAAGCGTTGCAAGATCGAGAGTCCAGCTATCCTGTCTTGATTGTGTTTCCCCGTGTTTGGCTGAGTACCAATGGAGATGTACTGCACCCTGGTACTGCAATATGGGCCGATCAAGCCATTTTACAGGCCAACATGGCTGTGGATGGCCATTCGCAATCGAACCAGAAGATGATGCGTCGAGGAAGCGTTCACAGGCCGGTATCCAGTACGACAGGGGTGGAAAGAGACCTTGCAGAGAACCCACAGTCGCGGAGGAGCTCTTTCTCTCAAAGGGCGCTGAATTCCATCGCGACCTCAAATAGCTTATAGGCTCATAGTTAACGACTTGATAGAGAGCCTCTCCTTCTTTTTCCTTTTTCGGGACATATTATTTCCATCTTTACATTGAGAATAGCTAAGCGTTGTTTCGCTCGCTCAACTTTAGATAACCAAAACCAAACATGTGGGCGTAGCAGCCAGACAACGATGAGACTTAGATGAGACTTAAATACATGCCTGTTTGTCTTGTTCCCTAGGTTCTGACAAAGGTCTAAATCTGTAGTGGGGGCAAACCGATCGTTCTCGCACGGGAGTGGTGGTCAACCGGGTCCTGGGGTAAACCGGCAGGGCGATACCCGGTTCTGGTGCAGACCGGGCGGGTCACGTCTGCTGGAGGCTTGTCCCCGCTCACGGTGCGCTACTGCCTGGGGATCAGCCCTGACCTGGGGCCAGCACTGCAGTGCTAGCACTGCACGTGGGCTATCCCCTGCGGGCTATCCCGCAGCCGGGTTCCGCCCTGCACCAGGTCTCGACCCCGCGGGTTGACCCTGATGGAGGCCTATCACCCGATGCCCTTTTAAGGCCTGCTTGGGCCTACCGTTGCTGCGGAATCTTTCGACGTCGCGGCGGGTCGGATTCCTCCACCGCTGGCCACGCCTCGGGCGGTATGATGTGGCCGAAGCGACGTTCCTCGCGCGTGGCCTCTGCAGGGTTCCGAGGCAGCGCGAGGGCTGCGGCCGCCATCTCGCGCGTGGGCTGTCGTCCATCGAAGAGCACGAAGACCGAATAACTCCGATCATCCATCGCCGTCCGTAAACACTGCGGCACCGAGATTTTCCGCATCTTCTGACTGCAGAACTCGGCCCCTTCCGCCGTTTTCAATCGACTCGCAACACGCTCGACGTGAAAGGGGTTGTTCGAGTCGATCTCCACCTGCTCCAGGACCGTCCACCGCAGGCCGGTCCACTTCCGGAATGTCATGACGCGGCGAGCCTGGCTGGATGATTCGTCCACAGCGGGTAAGTCGTCTGCGGAAAGGGGGGGGATTCCCCCCTCCTTGTCAACCGGCGGGGCATCCGAATGAGGTTGAGTCATTTCCTCATCGTCGTGGACCAGATCGTCGATAGATTCCGTCGGCCCATCCCGCTCGGCGGCAGGAACTTCCTCGGTTTCTTCGATGCTCTCCAGCCCGGAAATCGATCCATCAGCGCCGCGAGGGCCGATACTCTCCCCGCCAGCGAGTTCCAGATGGCCCCGTGCCGACGATGCACCATCCTCCACGACAGGACCATCGTCGGGACTCGTGGACTCGCGTAACCGTCCCATCAGTTCAGGAACGAGATGAATCTGCGTGTCTGCAGACGATCGATCCGCAGGCTCATGGTCCTCCGGTCGTGGAGAGTACTCTGACTCGGAAATTGGGCCATCCACCTCGTCTTCTTCTCTGGTGGTGAACGCCATCACGGGGAGATTTTCTGCTTCGATGTTCTGCAGAGGCTGGTCTTCCCACACGACCAATGCTCGTTCGCTTGGCTCTTCGGGCTCGGTCTCGATCCCCGGCATCTCGTCCACCAGGATGTGGTCGGTAGAACCGATCGACTCCTCTTGTACCGCATTGGCACGGTTCTCAATCGCAGCCAGCGGCGGGAGTGGTTCAGTCACGAGACTGGGTATTGCGGGATCCAGTACGAACAGAGGCGAAGGGGGAACGTCCGTCTGGTGGCGCGGAGGAGGCATGGAGCTCTCTGAGGAAAAAGCAGGATGCGAGTCCGGCAGCCGTCCAAAAAAGGCGAAATACACGCATCGTCTCACATACCAGCTCGACACGGTCTCTGCGGTCGTGCTGCTCCGGTGGAGATGATGAAGGAAAAGAAACGGTCGGTCGCCTCGCTGCGCGTCCATGCTAGGGAGTCCACTGCGCGCCTTCAAATCGGCTGAGGAATCTCCTGGGAGGCGCGAAGGGAATGGGACGTCGCGAGGGGTGGCCTTGGAAAAACAGTCGGCAATCTCGCGGACGAGCGTATCAACGATGTCAGGATGGTATTCATAGCGGTCCGGCTGCCGCGCCTCCAGCAGGACGCGCTTCGCAATCAGCACGTCCGGCGATTGATCGATCAAGGTCTGAATCACCGTCGACTGGAACCCGAGCTGCTGTGCGAGTTTGGCCATCTCCCAAATCGCCATCTCATCCGTTTTCTCGTTTCCCGGTTTTGCCTTTCGGTCTGGTTTCGTCGGGCCTCTCGGCATCTGAGGGTAATGACGCATCGCATACAGCCACACTTGCCGATAAGCAAGCTCCCGATGCATGCGACGGCTCCCGGGACGCCGTTCGAAGGTACATTCGGACGTCTGAATAAGCATTCCCTCTTCGACCTCACTAGGGACCCAACGATGCTCCATGGCCCTGCGGAGGGTGGGTTCGGTTTTGGTCGTCTTCACGAGGCGTTTGACCGTATCCGCACAGGACTTCAGATACGCAAGATCCTGAAAGAAGGTGCGCAACGATGGGATCATGCCCTCATAGCCACGCAGCCATTCCCACATCCGGCGTCTCTCCGAGGAGCTGAATCCGCGGAGGACCTCGCCACTAGCCAACCAGCCTTCGACGATTCTGGCATCCGTGAGAGATGCGCCCGGGGCCATCGACTCCAACCTCTCCACGCTGTGGGAGTCGATCTTCATCATCGCTTCGATGTCCGGATGGGCGGGGTTGGGACTGACCAGGGACGCCCAAAATCCTCTCAGGTGGGTGCTCAGATAATGTTCGATTTCCTGCCACCGTTAGCCACGACCACAACACAACAAAAAATGGAACAACCTCATCACACTTCAATGCCATCATCTTCCCGATGTTCCCCAGGCTCATTCCACCCCAGAGCCCAGGGATGGGCAGCAACGCGTCGAACGCCGCGCAGAGTTTACTATCATTGGAGAGGTGCCGAAGACGTTGAGCCTTGTCTTCACTGAGGCGTGCCTTCCACCGTTCTTGAAAGGCCGCATTGTGTTCCCATTGATATTGACGGATTTTGCGGTAGATTTCTCCGTCGCTTGGCTGTTTTTCATTGGCGTACTCGTCGATGAGTGCCGAGCGTAATGGCTGGCTGATATCTTTTCACGTCAATGGACATGTGTGCAGAAGGAAGAGACTATCCGAGATACCTTCCAGGTACAGGTCTACCGTCCACCAGCGATCGCTGATAGGGAGGACCGCCTTGCCTGCTTGGATCCGATGTCGACCGTGTAGGCAACGGACCTGACCGGCGGGAAATCGAAGGTGAGGAAACCGAGTTTCGTCCACAGTCCGCAATGAATCGGGGGACTCTCCCGCGGCTTGTAGTGCGGCGTGGAGGTGCTGCTGTGAAACCACGGCAGTCACGTGGTGCTGAATTTCCAGTCGGCGACATCCTTCGCTTCGAAAGATCGTACAGAGCCGGTCTACATTGTGCTGGTCGAGAGACTGGGAGATGTGAGGATGGAAGGCAATACCGTCCAGGTCGATCTTAGCCGTTCCTTGGTATTTACGACTTCGCTCAGACCCGAGTTGGAGCTCTGCATCTGTGAATTGGAACTCCATGTTGTAAATTCTTTTCTCGTGGTGCTAGACTGACCTACATGCAGGGAGGGCGTTCGGGCCTTTTAAATGCTGGTGGATCGATTTAGGACACACTTGAAACAGTCTCTACATTCTAAATGGATCTGGTCAATTCCATGATATTCAAAAGCGTCCTCGATCTCCATCCGTGGTCTCCTTAAGTAGCTCGAGTAACCCACCATTGGGAGACTCTCTGTTCACTCCCAGCGCTCCCTTGTGTCGTTTAACTACATCATGTCTCCCAACGCAAAATCTGCCGAATCCAAAAAGCGATTGACTCATATTTCTTCAAAAGATCTACGAGTCCCTTCTTCCGAATCCATTCCACCATCCCCGGACGTTCCACCAGTTCCTCCTACGAATCGCCTGGTCGACGGCAAGCGCAAGCGAGAGCTGTCTCCGATCCGTGAGGACACAGCCCCTAGCGGTCCGCAGATACTGCCTGACTTTACGAAAGGAGCTAGTTTTCAAAATCGCTCGCGCCCTATACTGAAGACCAGAGACCAGTCTCCGTGGAAGACGTACCAAAAGGAGTTTACCTGTGATCTCGCCGGAGATGCGGCGATGGTTTTCGATCTTGCCGAGCCGTCCAGGACCTTTGCACTAAGGCAATATCCTGCGGATATTGGAGACAAAATGTTGTACTATTTCAGTCAGCTCCAGCATAAAAACATTCTATTTGCACTGGAGTGCTTCCATGCGGAGGGCTCCATCTACGCCTTGTGTGAAGATCTTCCCATTACGTTGGAGGACGTCGTTGCTTGTGATGCCTTCTTGAGCGAAGCTCGACTTGCGGCAATCCTCAAACAGGTAATTCTGCTGATGTGGGTTTGTCCAATACGCAGCTGATCCGTCGGTAGGTGCTTGATGGTCTATCATACCTAATGGCAGAGGGTTTTGAACATGGATCCCTCAAGTGCTCCAACATACTCATGGGTGTTGACGGCACAGTGAGAATAGGTACCAAATCCCCTTCGAGTTTGTGTATATATCTGACGGTAGAGCAAAGGATGTCTCGAGGCCATTCACAGGCGGCATGACAGCCAGGTCCAGACTTTGAAAGCCTTGAGAGCCATGACCGTGGAGCTGATGGAGAAGCGGCCTATCTATGACAGTGTCACGGGTGTGACTGACCTGGCACGATGGCCTCTGGAGTCGGATGCTGTGAAGTTTCTGGCCGCCACGACTTCTGCGGATTCCATCGATCACTTGAGGAAGGTGGGTTTTCCGTCATCTTATATCCGTGGGAAATACTGACGGTAGCAGGAACCACTGATCGTCAAACATAGTGATTCCAAAGGCACATTAGTAATCTTGGCTCGATTGGCCATTGCCACTACAACAACCTTTTACTCATATTCGTAGTCATCTCTTGAATTAGGGGAGAGATAGGAACTTTTTTAGTATATTTATGCTTTCCTCGCCCTTCTGTTAGTAGTCTTGTTTTGTTTTAAGTATTCACTTTGATTATACCTCTAGTGTTCGTCTGGATTCTTAATTCGAATACAATATACAATTTCAATTCGATGGCATAAATCTATTTAAAAGCTTTCAACTGGCAGACATTTACCCGATCCCATCTCTCCACCTCTGAACCAGTCTCGTAGATTCCTCTCCCTCACTTCCCTATTCTGGTTGGAAGTCAAGCGTTGTCATGGTCACGTCCTGGTATATGAAGTCTCGGACAATGTGTTGTAGATGATCACGCAGACCATTCGAGACGGAGACTAGGGTTTCCCGGGTCAGTATTCAATTCACCCAAAAGCAAAATTGCTTACCCATCACCAACATCTTCCCACGCTTGTCCCCGATGTTTGGGAGCCTCTCAATTTGTTCATCCGATGTCTCTTGGGCAATCAGATCGCGGTAACTGGGAGAACCCTCATAGAGAGTGGCTCTTTTATGCTCGCCGAAGGGGGTTTGATGTTGACGAAGCTTCTCTTTGGTCACATAAATTGAGACGGAAAGGATCTAAGATGCATTAGAGTTAAATGTTCAATTGCCTTCCAGGTGGCACACATACATAGCCATCGTCCAGAATGTCATCGTGTAAGAGATCGTTGAGGAGATCTTCTCCAGCGCTCACAGTATCTAAAGAGTCAGCTTCATTCTACACAATTGCTGCAGTACACCCACCAAGAGATTCTGCCTGCCACACAAAATGTAGGCGGCGTGTCTGGGACGTAGATGTATTGTATCCGTGTATGATTTTCTTCATGTACGGTATCACCGCCGTAATCCCAAATCCACTAGCAACGACAAGGATCGTCTCATAGCGATCCACAGGCTCAGTAACCCCATGCGGCCCAGTGAAGAATGCGGGTAAAGAAATAGTATCCAGCTTTCTCGTCTGCGCTCGGCGGAGAACGGCTTCGCAGACGGCATTCTGGGGTTCCAGTAACATATCCAGAGCGTCCTGTTTCTCTGGAGAATATGAGAGGACAACAAACGGATGGGTTCGCATCCACGACCTCCAGGACAGGGACGGCATCCAGAGATTGACGTATTGGCCAGCTTGTACCTCAAGAGGTCGAGGAACAATGAGGTGGAACTTGACCACAGAGCTATTCTCACAAGATGCAATAAGACGTGGGCTACCTCGGCCAGCAAAAATCCCATTATGATGCAGAACGGTGAGGAATTGAAAAGCCAACGTTACTGCCAGAATGCCGAGCCCAGTATAAAGGCATGTCCAAGAAAGACGAGCATCAGGTGGGAGGTGTCGCCAAACCCCATAGACTCCAACTCCCGCCAACACCTGATGACTGCAGAGGAAAGCACTGTACGATAAACGACGAAAGAACGCACAGGAAACTAATAGAAGGCCGGCGAAGCTGGCAGCACCCTATAACAGTTATCAGCAGTCCATCAAATGGGCCACAAAACTTACAATAACCGTAAACAAATTGGTGGGCCGCTGTAAAGAGAAGCCAGATTTTTGGGTCGCTATTGCTGCGGATACGTGGAAAAGCAGGAGAGCCGCCATAGACCAGCCCGCAGCGCGGTGGATTCGCCGACATATTCGCAGTGTTACAGGGAGGATCGAAAACAGTTTCACCACCCGCACACACAGGCGTTCTTTCCCAGCGCCCCACTTAGATCCTAAGATCACGCTAGACTATATTTGGCAACTAAAACCCCCCACATTCATTTGTCGATGTATATCTGTATATCACCAGAATTACCGTAATTACAGGTTCCGGCTTGAGGCGATAGACACTGACTGGGATTCGAAAACACATTAACCCGCAGACAAAAGCTGTCTTACTACAGCGAAGCTATATGAAAATGCAGAAAAGATGTAAGCTTTTGACGTCACAATCATTTGATCCCCAACACCTATTATTCTGGTAGCTGGAGAGAGGTTTCGAATTTAATCATAATCGCAATAAGCATACTGTTCTAAGCGATCGCAAAAAGATCTGACAGCAGCGCGGAACTCCTTGTCTAACATTTGTTTAGCCAATGGTTGTCTTGAGTAGGAGTTCTTGAGGCCATAGCAGAATCCAATCCATGCTACTTTGCCTTGATCGAATAAGCCTATCATCTCCTCAATAATACCAGAAGACAGACTGTTGTCAAATTCCCATTTCAAAAGTGCCAACATGACTAAGTCGAAGTCTTTCAAGCGAGGACGAATATTTTTGCATGTAGAAGCATTCATTCGAATGAACTCGCAGTATGTAACTGGAGGATTGCGGGAACAGCGATCTTGTGATGAGCGCGAGTAACGTAATGTCATCAAAGCAGAGAATACAGTGCCGACCGTTATTGCCTTCCATACAGGGAGACAAAGATATCTATTTCAAACCCTAATCACATGATATACTAATCCGAATTAGGTTGGCATGGTATTAAAAGCCTGTTACAGGTTTACGTGGTAACAATGACGAAAGGATACAACCGTACACTCATGTACTGCTACATGTCCAAAAATAACCACTTTCCCATATCCAAAAATAAACACCCTTGCCCCAACGTACAACCCTTTCCCTGACGCCCCAGCTCCCCAAAACACCATGGCGACTTTTGTTCATACTTCTCCCAACCCAGCAACTGCAGTCCACCAAACCACTAACAGAATGGCAAGAAACATCGAGTCCTGGCAACGTAAGATGATTATTCATATGATATGCAGCAAAAACAGACTTACTACATCGCAAATGGCCCAGGTAGCGCAGTGCAGTGAGCGCTCTATCACTAACATCCGCAAGAACTTGCGGTTATTCGGCAGTGCCAGATCGCCCCCTGTCTCGGTCGGCCGACAACGAAGTATTGCCCCTATCATGCTTGACGCCCTCTGTGACCACCTCGCCGAAAAGCCTGGCCTATACGTAGACGAGATGGCTATCTTCCTATGGGATGAGTTCAACATATTACCATCGTCATCTAGCGTCAAACGCGCTCTTTCGCGGGCTGGCTGGACGAAAAAGAAAGCACAGCAGAAAGCCAAAGAACAGAACCCTCAACTACGAGATTTCTACCAGCATAAGCTATCTGATTTTCGGTCATATCATCTTGTGTTCGTCGATGAATCCGGATGCGATAAAAGGATCGGATATAGGCGAACTGGCTGGTCACCACTCGGTGTGACACCAATCCAGGTGTCAAAATTTCATCGCGGCCAACGCTATCAGATACTGCCTGCATATGCTCAAGACGGTATCATGATGTCTCGTATTTTCAAAGGTTCAACTGATGCCGCGTTCTTCGAATCATTCATCGAGCAGCTTCTCCAGCACTGTGGAAGGTGGCCAGAGCCAAAATCCGTGCTTGTTATGGATAACGCATCATTCCATCATTCCGATCGAATCAAGACCTTATGTGCTGAGGCGGGAGTCAAGTTGCTGTACCTCCCGCCGTATTCACCCGATTTCAACCCCATCGAGGAATTTTTTGCCGAGCTGAAGGCCCATATAAAAAAAGTTTGGTCAGCATACGAAAAGAATCCTGACCAAGGGTTCCATGCGTTCCTTCAGCGGTGCGTGTATGAAGTAGGTGCGAGACAGGATAGCGCCGAAGGCCATTTCCGACATTCAGGTGTTCCCATAGAGAATATATGACTGGCTGTCGTATTTAAGAGCGTCGTGTCTGCGCAATACCCGTTTCACGTTCTTGCCAGTTCGGTTTGTTTGTGTTTCTGGCTCTTCACTAAGTAATACTTTGTATTTAATTGTCTGCACGATTTGACCTAGTGTGGGTCTATACAGCTTACTAGATTAGTAATTTGTTAAGCGCCCATATATATTGCGTGTCATGGGCAAAACATTATTTCAGACTTGTTTATATCTCCCGAAGGTTTCAAGGCTTGTCCAGAAATCCCTTTTGACAAGAACTTCAGATCAATCCAACTCAGCTCGGCCAAACTCCGCGGGTTACTGTAAAGAGATGTATTAAAATTCCTATCTGAAGGGCAGACTGCTACTGTACCTATGAGTGCGGATTTCACGCATGGACACCTGTGACTAGCCACAGACGAGTTGAGAAGAATACCTCAATATTTGCCTCGCTGCCATCATTATTTGAGGGCCGCAGTCAGTTTTGAGATGGCCACTAAACTACGACTTATTCAAGCCACGTGTTTCCCAATACCTCAGCCTTTCCCCAGTCTTTCTGCCTTATTCGCCCAAATCTTTTATTATTCTTTTTAAAACTGACGACGGAGCTTTCGCATCCGACACACCTTAAAAACGATTTTGCTCAAACAAGGGAAATCAATCATCGACCTTTGGACTAATTGACCGACCGAGGCAGCAAACAGTGTTCACTGATCTTTCCAGTTCAGTCTCTTTGCTATCAATCTAACAGCATAGACAAGCCCCAACAAAACCGGCACCTCAATCAGTGGCCCAACAGTCGAAGCAAGCGCCTGATTACTGTCCGCCCCAAACGTAGCAACAGCAACGGCAATCGCCAACTCAAAATTATTACTGGCAGCGGTAAAACTCTGCGTCGCCGCGAGCTTATACCCAAAGCCCAACTTGTACGTAACCAACAATGTCAAGAAAAATATAACCGCGAAATAAACAATCAGCGGCGCGGCCACCCGGATCACAGAGACAATCTGATGAACAACGTGACGACCCTGAGACGCGAACAGCACCAATATCGTGAACAAAAGCCCAATGAGAGACCAGGGGCTTGCCCATTTCAGAAAGACCTCGTTATACCATCGTGGACTTGTCGCCCAGCGGAGAGTGAAGCGCGTGAGGATTGCTGCGCCCAGCGGAATGCCGAGGAAGACGGCGACGCTTTTCGCGGCGGTGGAATATTGAAAATCTATGCTATCGCCGCTGATGACTTGGATGAAGAAGACGCCCATAGGTGCGAATAGGACCATTTGCAAGAGGGAGTTCACGGCGACGAGGATGGCGCAGTATTCGTTGTCGCCGCCTGCCAGACCGGTCCAGATTAAAACCTAAGTGCTTGTTAGTAACGTGGAGTACAAAAATAACATTTTGCCCCCAATGGCTGTTGAGGAGGAACCAGGAAATGGGGGTTTTACCATAGCGATGCATCGTGCTAGTCCAACCAGAATCAGCCCCTGGCGTAGCTCGGGTTCGTCTGGAAGGAAAGCCCAGGACAACGCCAACTAGAGTATTCTGTGTTAATTTCTGAGTTAGAGAGGTAGTGGACACCTTGGAGACTTACCATAAAAAACGGGGCAATGATCCAATTAACAACGATACTGAACGCAATCTGAATCCATACTTGACGGGTTTTGAAGACCTGATGCAAGCTCTCAAAGCGCACTTTGCAGAGAATGGGATACATCATGACAAGCAGACCAACAGCTATGAATCTGCATTAGCACATATAAATAGACAGTGCAGAGGAATTGTTAAAACCTTACCGATAGGAACTGAAACACCAACAAACTTCCCCCTTTGTAACGCAGGTCCAGTGCTTGGCACGAAATTTCCCAAAATAATGCCAATTGCCATGGCCAGGAAAATCCATACCGCGAGAAATCGGTCCAAAAGGCCGAGATTTTTGAAAGCAGAATCTTTTTTCTGCGGCGAGTCTGACGGGCTTGCTTGTTTTTCTATGTCGTTGGGAGTGGAAGGCGTTTGGGCTGCAGCGCCCAATGGGGTGTCATTTTCAGTCATCTTCAAACGTCGAGATGGTCCTGATTCGATTGACGGCGATAAGCTTGGTCGTTTGAGGTTCGAGTGAAGTTTGAAATCTCGAGGGGTTAGAATTCTGGCAACACGCGTGGAGGTTTATATAAACATTTGAACTGACTGAAGACGAGGCGATTTGTTCGCATTTGGATGTCATTGGACGATGCTGATTGGTCAACGCTGTATTCTGGCCCGCTGCTCGGGATTTCTTGGCCTTCGCCTCAGCTCAACTCAACATAACTGAGAGCCAATCAGAACGCGCCAGTGACTCACTGGGACCGAAGTCTCTATGGAGCTCACTACTACTGTCTAAACACCGGGACGAATAGCATATTAACAGTAGAAAGGCGGGAGACAGCAAAGAGGAATTTCCACTAATTTGACAGATTGCCGCGAATATTGTTGCCTAGGATTCAAGGCTAGAAGAAAATATTGTTCAACAAATCTAATATATCCCACATGCAGTAAAGTACATAGCCCAGAGCCTGACCCCTCCAATGTCACACAGTATATACAAAGGACACATGACACATCCCACTATTAAGCTAAAGTTGTGTCGCTCGTGCCAGCCTCAGCTTCTCCTCCTTGGCCCTTTTCTCTTCCCGCTCACTGAACCGATCACCAAAAAGTTCCAAGTGGGGCCGCATGAGGAAGGTGTACTTTACAAACTCCTCCATGCAATCCACCAGTCGGTCCCGGTTACCACTGGGCATAAGCCTCTGATCTCCCGGTTGACCCTCATCGGGAAATTGTGTATACGCTTTCGGGATCGAAGATTGATTCGGAATAGTGAACATGCGCATCCACCGGCCGAGAAGGCGCAGAGAGTTGACGGCGTTGAACGATTGCGAGCCGCCACACACCTGCGCAATGGCGAGGGTCCGGCCCTGCGTTGGACGTACACTCCCGGTAGTCAGCGGGATCCAGTCGATCTGATTTTTGAAGACGGCGGTCTGTGGATGGTCAGTAATGAGACACCATGCATATTGGGGGGAGGGGAGAAGGAATGCTCACAAGATTCCCATGTTGTTCGGGGGATACCCAAACATGCCCGTCGCTCCATTTGCTGAGCTCTCGGAGCTCCTGCACTTTCGGATGGCCGTGCTCAATATCATTCTTCACTGGTAACCCTTCGGGATTAAACACACGCACGTCACACCCCAGACGAAAGAGAATCCTGCTGGCTTCCAGCGCCACCAGGCGAGAGTAGGATCGCCGACGTAGGCTGCCGTACAATACCAGAACCCTTAATCGATTGTTTGATTTTTGCAGTTCCTGCGCTGCCAAGTCCATAGCGGTTGTCAACTCCAAGGCACTGACCCAGTCCTCAGCGGCGTCGTCGAGAAGGAAGGGGCGATATTTCTGACGGATCTCGGCGTCATCCTCGCTCTGTAGTAAAGCCAGAGACGGGAGTTCTGGGTATTGTATGCCCTCTTGCCCATTGACGAAGTCGGGGACAGTTGGCCCCGGCTGGGCAACCGCGGAATGCGCCATGATGGTGTATCTGTCGGGCGACAGACTAGCCGCTGAACCGACGACTGGGGTGATTTTGCGTGCTAAAGGAATTCGCAAACGAGAAATCATCAGGGGGTTTCATATGATATTTTATGCGGATCTGGTGATAGCACTCTGATGAACAGATGTCTGTCGTAGATTTGAACAAATTCTAGATGGCCAGATCAGGGCGACCAAAACGCGGCGAGTAGATGTCACTGGCAGGTGCTGATTGGCTGGTGAAGTTATGGGAAATTCTCAAACGGGCTAAGTGGATTTGGTTCTCGGCACTAAGCCTTTGCTTATGTAATTAGCGTTCCACTTGACTCTCACTGGACCCTCCGAATTACCCAATCGCCACAGCACACTTCACAGCCATCTTAACATGACAGCGATGAGGACCGAGAGTCCAAACAAACAGCCGAAAAAACCTAAGGTCGGCACACCTTACAAGAGGCAATATATGCAATCCAGCGCCATTTTTGGGATCTAACAATCTCCCAGCCTGATCAAATGTCGTCATCAGTACGAATTCGCGATAACCAACGGCGTTCGCGTGCACGACGCAAAGAATATATCCAAGACCTTGAGCAGCGCCTGCATAAATTTCAGACCGAGGGCATTCACGCTACACGAGAGGTTCAAGAGGCGGGGCGCAAGGTGGCAGTAGAGAACAGTCTTCTCCGCTCGCTGCTCATACTGCACGGTGTTTCTGATCAGAGAGTTCAAGAATACCTAAGAGCACATACAGCGGACCTTTCTCTTCCTATGCCGCGCTCAAGATCGCACTTAGGGCAATCTCCCAGATTAAGTATAGTGGATTCCGGGGGACCAAGTCCATTAAGCTACAAGCGCAACGGTTCGCCCGAGAGGACGGCTACGGAGCCTACTTCATCGACCTTGAGTTCGAGACCGGTTACTTATCAACAGGTGGCTATATCCGACAGCCAAATTTCTGACGGGAAGTCGGAGCTGAGTTTTCCATTCGACTCCCCCACTTCTGATACTTCAACGTTGCGTCCACCCAACAAGCACCAGGACTCCAGACAATCAGGACAATGTACTCCATGCGAAACTGCAGCCGGGATCATTTCATCTATGCGAAGCTACCCGGACATGCAGGATGTGCGGTCGGAATTAGGGTGTCAGTCAAGCGCCAGCTGCATGATAAAAAACATGGACATCTTCCAGCTGCTAAATGAATGATCACGCGATGAAATATTTAAGTCACATTGAATTGGGCTAAATCCCCCCCCCCCCTTTGTACATATCCATCGTGAACCTATGGGACTGCGCTTGTTTGAGCCATGCACTGCAAGGGCGTTACCACTAAACCGGATTATAGCCTCCATAACAGTTCTTAAACAAAGTTACCTAAGCCTTGATAGCGTAGATCTGAAATGAGCCTGGAAACATTGTCAACAGCGCGATCAAGCTTGAGCCTGGATGGATGGTAATAACTGACCGACCCACTCATTAAAATCCAACTCTGCAACGTCACTCGTAGCTTCCTTATTCGAGCTCCCACTGCCGCAGCACAAGCTCTGAGACAAGTACGACGACTGCTTGTAAAGATTCAGGTCCGACTTCGCGTCAACAACGAGCACACCTACCGGCAAGTTAGTACAAAAAACTCTCAAGTGCCCTTGGTGGCGATATACGTACCCTCGAATCCGGCTTGCTCAAGATACTCCTCATACGTCGCAATCTCACTCGCACCGGCAACACACCCAACATACAGCGCCATGTTCTTGGTAATGTGATCCGGGAGTGGCTTTCGAGCCAGAATATCGCTGATGGCAACCCTTCCGCCTGGCTTCAGTAGGCGAGCAATCTCTTTAAAGACGGCCGGTTTGTCGGTCGCTGGGACGAGATTGATGACACAGTTACTAATGATGCAGTCGACACTGGAGTCTGGCAGTGGCACGGAATTGATAGTTGCTTCAATAAACTTAGCATTGGATACTCCCGCCTTCTGCGTATTTTTCTCGGCGAGTTCGATCATGCTCTGTGTCTACTATCAATCCTGGTCTTTATGAAGGAAAGAACTCGAACTCGAATCACTCACCTTTGTCATGTCAACGCCGATTGCCTGTCCATTAATCCCGACTTTACGGGCCGCCAGTAGGACGTCGATGCCACTACCGCTGCCAAGGTCCAGAATCGTCTCACCCTAATACACGAAGGTTAGTATTTTCCATTCGTCACCGTCGTGCAAGATATCAGTCAAACAACAGACTTCTTTCATATTGGCAAACCCGACGGGGTTTCCGCAGCTTAATCCGAGGTTCGTCTTCTCTGGCAGTGAACCGAGATCTTCCGCACTGTAGCCAAAGGCCCTGGCGATCTGCTCTTCTTTCTCGTACTGCTGAGTGATGTAACTCTGCTTAGCGATGTCACCATAGCGGGACTGGACAAGATTGTAGGTGTCGTTGGACATGTTGTAGATATTCCCAACTCGATAACACTATAAAGCTTCAAGGGGATATTGTTGGTGTAGACTGAATGGGTCTCTTGTGGCTGAGACTGGCAGGATGATGTGGTTTTGGATGCAGACGGGAGGTATTCGTGCTTTATCTTCACACACGGAGGAACAATCGGCCGTTGTTATTATTATTTTGATTGAATATAAGCACTTTGGCACTTCAGTAAGCTCGTAACCGAGTGAATTGTTTATAGCTGGCATGTCACCGACTTGGGCGCGGACTACGAAGGGGAGAATGTGTGCGGGGTGGTATGTCATCACATTCGGAGTGGATCCTGTCGATCCAAAGTGGCGCATGCTACCAATACAACGTAAGATGAGATGGTTGTGGTGGTCATACCTAACACCAGCAGATTAAGAGTGTAAAATAGTAAAAGAACTGAAAGGCAAGTCGGTTATTCCTCACAAACCTCATCAGACAAACGAACTCGTCCGTCCCTGATACTCTGTTTTAAAGGTTGAATTGATATGCTACTGTCTAGTGCTGTAGTTCTGACAGTGTTAAGGTGGGTGATTTTATGACGGCCAATCACATCAGATGAGTGACAGTTTGCTGTTATTGACCAATCATAACGGACTAGTGACATACTGGTATAGCTCTAGATTTGTGATTTGTCATGAGGAAAATGCCACAATTCCCCACGAAAATTTCAACCAGTCATAATGTCCAAGTGACATGCAGATTGCCATCAATCGATATGCCCAGGTTGTCAATGTCAAAACAATCTTCAAAGACGACATCCTGTCGGCCTCATAATAAAGCAGGCCGCCGGTTTCCAGTTCAGATCTGCTAAGTGCTAAAAATTGAACTCATTATGGATATGACCAGACAATGATTTCGGCTCTAGCATCGTAGGTTCTATGCCTGGAGTGATTTTGCATCTCTGCGACTATCACTTTACGAATAGCTGTGGGCCAACTTTCCGGGTCATGCATTGAGAATGTTCTAGATCAACATTGATGTGGTTCCCTTGTAAAGCCAACACGTGGTATATAAACTCCAACAACAGCCTCCTTTGTCTCTCTTGCCTATAGGAAGGCATCGCCATTTATCCTCAAACACACTAGAGGCATTCACTCTTCATACCCACCAAGTACTGCAATCGTGATAATCTCGACCCTCCCGGTGTCACTGGCACGCTCAAGAAGCTATTCCACAGCGACTTCTCCGTTGATCACTCAAAGGACATACACAATGGCCAATAAGCCCAGCGTCTTATTTGTCTGCGTTCACAATGCTGGTCGCTCGCAAATGGCCGCCGGCTACCTGAGCCACCTTGCCGGCGACACCATTGAAGTCCGTTCCGCCGGGTCAGCCCCAGTCGACTCCATCAACACCGTCGTTGTCGAGGCCATGCTCGAAGAAGGTATCGACATCAGCGACCAAAAACCGAAGATTTTAACCACCGATGCGATTCAAGCCAGCGACGTTGTCATCACTATGGGCTGTGGCGATGCCTGCCCTTTCTTTCCTGGAAAGCGTTATCTCGACTGGAAACTTGACGACCCTGCCGGCGAAGGCTTAAACGCCGTGCGGACTATACGTCGGGAAATTCGTCAGCGCATTGAGGGTCTCATTGCCGAACTCCGGTCTTCGAGCTGATGTCACTTGAAGAGCGTGCACAGAGGTCTACTATAGCCATAGCGTCGAAGGCGAACACCTGCTTGACAACAAGTCCTTGACAACAACTCGGAGTGATGCACAGGTAGTGGTGAGCTCTGAATACAAGGACGTCGTTTATGTTATCAAAGAGCCAAGGACTGCTAATCATGTAAATCGACAATACTCAGACCTCAGTGCCGGAAATGGCCTCTAGCACTTTCTTCTCTTCTCCCAACCTGATTAATACACCATCCGAGAAAGGAGCTGAACCCCTGAACTGGATTTTCTGCCTAGTAGCTCCAGTTACGTCTTATGAATCGTTCCAGCTCAGTAAAGAACTTTTTAATTAGATTCAAGTCCAGCGAGTATGGAGGCAAATAGATCAATTTTACTCCCGCATCAGCACACATCTGTGAAATCTGCTCCAAGTGGTGAACTTATGCATTATCCATGATCAAGACAGACTTCGGCTCCGGCCCTCTTCCACGATAGTGAATTAACGCATCGATGAAGTCCTCAAACACAGGGGTATCCGTTGAGCCACGAAAACGCGAAAGAGCACACACAATACAGTACCATTTTGAGAATAAGCAAACAGAATTTGATCAGTAGGTAGGTAGGTAGGTAGGTAGGTAGGTAGGTAGGTAGGTAGGTAGATTTCATTTACCCTGATCCCTCGCCGAAGCGATATGCAGGCTACAACTACTGCGTAAATACATGCTTTTGTGTTCCACGGTGATTGTTCCAAACTTCCTGAGCGGTGAAATTTGAGCCTCACCTGGTAAAGCCTTTCGTGGCCTTTCGCCGTTCGAGATGTTAGGCTGCCCTTGCGGCGCGGCTATAATGAGTCCCCCGATAAGACTGCCAACAGTTGTCCGCGGCTGGCTGCATCTCGGATAGGAGTTGTGAGAATGCTGGCAAAGCTGAGATCAAAAATTTCGTTAGAGACTGTGTGGCAGTTGCGTTTTTGTTGCGAGCTCGAGCTCGATCAGCTGAGCTTTTGCTCGTTTTCTTGCCGAATTTGAATGGCGATGGTTTGTTGTGGTAACGGCGATAAAGATCTTCGATTGTGAGTGTGCGTCTAAGAGAATGTGCGGCTTGGTAGGCCTTGGACGTCGGTTGCGGTAGAGGAGGTTTGAAGCGTTGGAGAACGGAGGCATAGGTAGGTCGTTGGTCTAGTGTAGAGGTAGCGGGACATGGCGAGTGGAGAGGTTGAGGAGACTGAGAGACTTCAGCAGAGCAGGTGGGCTGAGGATGTTGCGTTCCCGGTTCAGGTATCGTAGAGGACTGTTCGGCGACTGGATCAATGCTCGAGATTGAAGGTTCATCTGGCAAAAAAGACGCTGGCACTGTTTCTGGAGGTGGTCGTTGATGTGATGCAGATGCGGTGCTTGAGTGAGTGACATTGTCGGGTGTTTCAAAGACAGGCTTCAAGTCGCGACAGATGATCTGCCATATACAGTCTGCTAAATGTAGCTGCTGCATTTGTTCGATGGGATTATTCTGGAGTGTGTACAAGGGCCTGGTCGATCCGCAGGCAAAACAATACGCTAATCCGCCAGATTCTGGGGAAGGCTTGCAATGCAAGCCATTCTGGGCCAGTTGGAGAGGAGTTACGTCGGCAAGCACTTGCCTATGGAACGAGACAGCTCTAGCTGCGATGGTAGAGTAGGTGATCAGGATTTGATGGGGAAGTTTGTCGTGGGGATGTGGGGTAGTTCGGTGGGGTGGAGCGGTGGGGTTGACGGATTTAAGGAGTGAAGAAGGACGGCGTAAGGCTGAGAAGGGCTTGGGTTTCCAGCCTCCTCTGGCGTCTGGATGCTGCGAGCTCGTCTCTCCCCACTTGCTACAGTACAGTCGGTATTTTCGTGTGTGTACACACACACACACACACACACACACACACAATTCATTATGCCCGGAGGTTTCAAACCTAGAGGGCACCTATACGCTATTTGATCTTTCCACTGCATACATTTTGTCATAGTCTCATTTTCGAGAGGAAAAGCTGAACCAGCTGCCAAAAACCCCTCTAGCCCTTACGGGTATGTCCTTAACGATTTCTTCTTGTTGTTGTTGTCATCATATCCTCTCCCCAAAAGCAATACTGTAACCCATCCCTCTGTGACACCGGACCCCCCACGTGTCCATTCTCGATGTAGTTTCGTGAACCTCTTCCCTGAGTAGCGATTTACCGAGAGTACTTCTCATATTAACGCCCGAAGTAGCTGACTGCCTCGCTGGCGGCAACACCAGATAGCAGACGAAGGACTGACGAATCGACATGCGATCGAACCGGTAGGGCAGGTGAGTTATTGTGAATAAAACCCGGTGAGTATAGGTTGAAAATGGGTAGGCAGGTCGGTTGTTCGAAGGCTCGTCGACGTTGCGAAGTTGTCGACGTGTTCTTTTGAAAGCTTCCCACCGCGTCGTCACAACCAATAAAGGGGGTTTCCGCCGGAGTTTCGATTTGGAAAGTTCTCAGCTTCGGTTAGACCTTGCGGTCCAACTTACTGACATCCCTCACCACGAGAAGGTGACTTTCCACGAGGGACTCGTGTGTGTACAGTAGGTAGGTAGGTAGGTAGATTCCATTTACCCTGACCTCTCGCCGAAGCGATATGCAGGCTACCACAACTATATATCCGTGTACGTACATGTAGAATGAGCCACTTCCTCAGAACGAATTTAGAGCCTCGTCAAGGCCTTCCGTGGCCTAATTGCCGTTACCATTGTTAGGCTGCCCTTGTGGCGCGCGACTTCGAAACCGTTGTGACGCCTCCGCGAAATCCAAGACGGCTTCTACCACCTTGGCTCGGGACACGCTATCTGGCTTACCTCTGTTACCTTCTTTTGAGCCTCCCAGCAGACTCGACACGCTATTAAACGCGTCTCCGACCTTCTTCCTTAGTTCTCTTCGCATTTCCTTGAGCCTTGGGCAGTCCACCAGGACATGAGTGACTGTCTCTTGGGCGCCGCACGCGCAGTGATCGTCGTCTTGGAATCGGAGGGCCTTGGCGTAGGTGGATAGCCAGCAATGGCCCGTGCGTAGTTGCGTCAGCAGGTAAGCCCGGTTCCTGGGCAAGGTCCCGTACAGGCGCCTGGTGTATGTGGCGGGCAACGTGCTGTCGATTCTTCGGAGATGGCCACCTTTGCTGGATGACTTCCATTCTTGCTCCCACTGAGCACGGATGTTGTTGCGGATGTACGCCTTCTCCCTTGAAAACAAAGGGCGGAAGGGATGTGTTTTGCCTGGGTTCGCCGCACTTTTGGCCAGTCGATCCGCTGCGTCGTTTCCTGGGTCTTCGCAGTGCCTAGGCATCCACTGAAGTCGGAGCGCAATTTTCTCCGCCTGAACCTCTCTGGCGGCTTGCAAGATGGCGTGGATGACCCGCTGTCCAGATTTGTTGGCGGGGTTCTGGATTGCCTGTAGAGCTGATCTGCTATCACAGAGGATCGTGGCAGATGTTGCTTGTGAGCTGGTTGGTCTTAGGCGTTGGTGTGCTAGTTTGTACACTGAGCTGATGGCATAGAAGATTCCGATCAACTCCGCTGCGTGAACCGACCATCGGTCCATCGGTCCCACCTGGATCTGTTGGGACTCCGTCACCTCCATATTGTCGTCGAGTGCTACGATGGCTGCGCCTAAGTGACCCTGGCGCCCAGACGCATCTGAGTAGACAACAACGTCGGCCGTCGCCCGCATGGTCTTAGCCTTCTCACTTGCTACCTCTCGGTCTGGTTCGATGGCAATGTCGGCAAATGGCTCGGTTCGCCATGGGGCGAGGGGGCTAGGATCGATCGTCTCCAGTTCGTTGAGTCTTGTCAAGTCCATGGTCTTTAGGGCCTCCGCCAGAGGAAACCGGGAGCAGGACCCAATATTGTTCCTACGTCTCTGGGCGCGTGAGAGTGTGCTCCATATGGGGTGGTTACGGGGGAGAGTGTGAAGTCTTGCGATGGTGTTCTGAGCTCGTTGGCGAAGCCGGAGGTGCGTTGGAAGTATGTGGGCTTCCACCTCTAAGGTAGAGGTAGCTACTGTCCGAAACGCCGAGAGGCCAAGAGACATAGAGTAGCTTCGGCAGGCCTGCTTGCATAGACCACTACCCCAGTTTTTCACCCAATAAACGAGGTTTCTGGACTCTTGAGGTGGACAAAGCCTCTCACCCTGGGTGTCTCTCAGTTTGCTCCTTAAGCATACATCACGGGCAAATCACCTAGGACGACACCGCTTCAACTAGGCTAACCTGATCTCAGGCCCTCAGTGCGAGTGAGGTAGTTGATTCCCGGCTGTTTGTACACCGACACGCGCATCCGTCCTCTCGGGCCATACAGACAGTCTCTTGACAGGCCCCGACCCTGTCGCAGTGGCTGCCATTGTACACCACGCCCCGCGAGAGCTTGAACTCTCGTTTCGCGTTACCTGGGGAGGTCTCCCCCCGCCAAGCCGACCGTGTCTTGCAGAAAGCCCTCGTATACGCTCCGTCCGGCAGTGTACGTCGGCCACTTTCCACTAACCAAGCTTGTTCCCCGATGCCTGAGCAGGATCGATGGTTTGCCCGTGGCAACGCTTTAACGAGGTCCATCGTTTGCCACCAGCCAAATACCAATTCCTTCCAGAATGCCCGTGTATCCCCCAGGAGGATGCCCGTGTCTCGGTGGTGTCCGTGTCAAGAAGAGGAACCGCATCAAAGGTTGCCCGTGGCTAGGCCTTAACGAGGTCTTCCGAGGCGGCATCTTCGAGCCTTAACGAGTTCGAGTCTTAACGAGGTCTCCTGGGCCTTGAACGAGGTCTGTCCGATATTAGCTTGACTGCCTGTGTCATCGGTTCACTACCGCCTCGCCGCATCTCGCGCGATGCGATCCCAGACCGTATGCAAGCTCAGGGGTGTCCTGTCTTCTTTCTAGGGCGACACCACTTTCACTGGTAATGCAAGACCAGCTTCTGGGCCCGAGTGCGAGTCGAGTAAAAAGAAGTCGGATGGTTTTCGTATCCCGTTGTCCCCTGATTTTGGTGTGGTTGTGCGGTCGCTTCCCGCGGGCCGGACCGCACAACCACGGCGGATTCAATTTGGTCTCCTCAACGAGGATTAACACCGGACACCACGAGAAGGTATGAATCCATTGTCCCAACAGCCTGGCTAGGACTGCTGCCCAGTGCGAGCTCACTGGGGGCGGCTGTGTGTACAGTACGTCCCGAAACTGGTGTCACCACCTATCTGTGCCTTCCAGTGCCCCCCACCCCGATATAGGAAGGCGGTGGGGGGCACTGGAAGGCACAGATATATAGTTGTGGTAGCCTGCATATCGCTTTCAATTTTGCGAGGGGTCAGGGTAAATGAAGTCATACATACATACATACATACATACATACATACATACATACTGTATGTGACCGGTAAGTTTGCGTGGTGCGTATAACTACGCTTATACTTTTCGGAAATCTTGGCCTTGTTAGATTACGCGGCAGCGACTGCTACAAGGAGAGGTTGAGCGAAAGGCGAAAGACGCAGGTGGTCTGTCGGGTTCATCCGTCCCAACAAGGGAGTTCGAGTTCCCTTTTTTTCATATTTTTTTTTTTCCATATTTGAAGGAAACTTGAGGCGGACGGTCCCATGAGGTAGCGGGAGATGCATTTGCTAAACTCTTTTGGGTCACATTGTGCGAACGGAGCGGGTAGAGATGGGAAGCACGAACCCGGCACCCCCGGACCGTGCTTACCATCAGCGGCGGCAACGGATGCGGGTCGGATGCTTCGGTTCCGTAGCCGAACCTAGAGCCGCACAAGATGTGTTCGCCAAGTTTGTCCGATGCCGCCCGCGCGGGGGCTTGAAATGTTTCAGAAGTTCGGATACATAGTAGCGGCATCAAGTTTATATAAGAATTTTTCCACAAAAGATAAAGAGCACAAGTTGTCACTTACGACCGGCCCGCAATTAAAAACAATATTTCTTTTTCATTAAGCCTGCCTACTGGGTAACTGGTTCAATTCCGGGAACAAGCTAATCGAGAACTTCCCCGGCCATTCATCGTTATCCATTCGGAGGGAACCGTCATGGGCGACAAGGATTTGGCAACCGGACGCGCACTTCGTCTTATTGACGATGTTTGGGCGGAATTGTCCAAATACATTCCGGCCAATTACACCCGCCTCGGCCTGCCACGCGTTTCGCCCGCCGAAGCAGCCAGAAAGTCCGCGCTGGCCACAGGCCTCCTGACCCGCTACGAAGAATTGGATATTAGCCTTCTGCCTTACGAGATTGAGATCACGGTGGAGGTGGCGCGCAGCCGCATCGTGACATGGATGAACGAGTCTAATTGGTATTGGACAGCCTACGTGGCTGGGAGTTTTGGCTTTTTCTCCCTCTTCGCTGCTACTGCTTATTCGGGTGGGTTTTTGCTCAACGAGTGTCTTACCGCGATTCAAGGCTTTGAAATTGAGGAAGACGCCGATTGCGATCGTTACCTGGCCTTGGTCATGGACTACGCTCGTCTTGTCAGTGAGCTTGGCGCCCGAACGAGAGGTCAGACAGAGCGGGGCATATTGATGCCAAAGCCGCAGGCAGCCGAGGCGGCTCCGTTGCTCGAACTTCTAAAGGCAAGATCTATGGAGGTTCTTCTAGTGAACCGAGGCCGTCATGCCACTTTGGAGGCTGATGTAGCGGCGAGGCTCCGTGAACACGTGGCACCCGCCTTCGACGTGTTTCTGAGCCTCGTGGGGGACGATTACGTGAAGTCTGCTCCGGAAAACTGCGGCATGAGCCAATATCCCAATGGTGCGGAAATCTACGCCGCACTCGTTAAATTCAATACGACACTTAACATTACGCCATCTGAGGTCCACGCCATCGGACTGGAGCGAATGGCTCAGGTGCGTCATGCGATGGCTGAGGTGCGGGCCCTCGAGCAGTTTACAGGCGATGACCAAGCCTATCGCGCGCACCTCGACCTCGACGCGCGGTGGCACGCGGATGACGCGGCAGGCGTCGTCTCATTTTTCAATAGATATATTGATGCTATTCAACCCAGACTAGGGGAGTACTTCAATATAGAGCCTAAGGCGGCTTACGGCGTGAGGCCATTGCCGCAGGCATTGGAAGCTTCAATGACCTTCGGTTACTATTCGAGACCTACGCCTGAGCAGCGTGAAGGCTATTTCATGTTCAACACTGCCAATTTGACCAAGGCAGGCCTATATAACCTCGGTGCACTGACGTATCACGAATTGGTTCCCGGACATCACTTTCACATTTCGACACAGCAAGAAAATGAGAACCTCCATCCGCTTCGGTCAAACAGCTTTGTGAATGCGTACAATGAGGGCTGGGCTGAATACGCTGCGACCCTAGCGGGCGAGATGGGTTTGTACACTACGCCGGCGGAGCGCTTTGGTCGCCTCGTGATGGACGCCTTTCTTACGAGCCGCCTGGTTGTGGACACGGGCTTGAATGCGTTTGGTTGGTCGCTTGAGGAAGC
Organism: Talaromyces sp. R2412; assembly: GCA_023626135.1. Taxonomy (NCBI): domain Eukaryota; kingdom Fungi; phylum Ascomycota; class Eurotiomycetes; order Eurotiales; family Trichocomaceae; genus Talaromyces; species Talaromyces sp. R2412. The sequence continues at coordinate 57,131 of JAMAGK010000034.1, read as the reverse complement.
GCGAGCCTACATGCGTTCGAACAGCTTCTTGCCGGAAGCTGAAATTTGCTCGGAGAGTGTGCGTTATTCGTGCGACATCCCAAGCCAGGCGCTCGCGTACAAGTTAGGAGACACGGAGATCACTAGAATGCGGTCTGAGATGCAAGCCGAATTAGGCAGCCGCTTCGACGTTAGGGATTTCCATGATGCGGTTCTCGGCCCTGGCGCTCTCCCGCTCTCACTTCTTGCCAGACATGTCCTTCGCGAGACTAAGAGACTAAAAGCGGGGAATTGAGAGAGAGACTCCCACTTTTGTTCCGGGAATCACTACGGACACAACAGCTTTCTCTACTGGCACAACAAAATAGTAATACCCGCATCACATAACTAGTTTTGCCCGAGATCGTTATCATACATTACCGCGGCAACTACATTACTTAACACTGTAGCAACTACATTCTATACCATCATGCAATATAAGGACTCGCTCTCTTCGTTCAATTCCCATCCTCTGTTATCAATTTGTTGCCTCTCATATTATATACAGCCTGTTATACCCTGCAGGAACGGATTGTATGACCGATTTTCCATACAATTTGAGCACTTTGACGGCGCTTTCTTCTTGGTGACCCTTTGGTCTGATGTTTTGTAGCTTTGATATGATGTGTTATCTTGGTTTGATCTCCTAAGAGGTAGTGGTGGTAATTAAGGGTCAAGTATTGGCAGATACTCTGATAGCTCATTACCAAGGCCCGCCCTCCAAAATTGATGAATCTCGCTTAGTGGAATTGTTTGGTGATTCATCAATAGGGGAGCAATTCTGTGCGCACAAGGAAGGCCCATTGTCCTAGTGAATATATTAGTACATTTAGATATAGGGGCCTCAGGGGTAGCTCTCTTAGCTATATAAGCTTGCTTGGAGACTAAAGAAATTGAATATCGTGACGGTCTCTGTGATCTTCGAATAAAGAAAGTGGGAGCAGAAATTAAACGTCTTAATCTGATCTTCAGAAATGTCAGATAAAAGGACATAGTGCTGAGATTGTATAGCATTTTTGATTCGCTCGAAAACGAAGAGCATATCATCCGTTGATGCCCCGATATACTTTTTTAAAAAAGCATGAGAGCCTTCTACTCGTGAGGTAGCCCAATTACCAAGATAAAGGTACTGCCCTATCCAAGCTCTAATAAACATCTCTTTATAGGTTAGCCAGGTTCCTTGTATATATCGAAGAGCAGCAGGAGCAACTCGACTATATTTAGTCATAAACTTAGCTAGTAGATCTTCATATTCAATTGAATTAGAAGAATTAATAAACTCTTTCCAAGACTGTATAAAAGCTTCAAATTGCTCGTTTGAAGTGAAGTACTGCTTTGCTCTTGCAAGCACGTTCTTATTAATATGCCAAATACATAGTAAATGTGGACTCCTTGGACAAATCGCTCTAATTGCACCTAATAGAGCAAGATCTCGATCAGTACAAAGCACTGGGTGAAAGCGTAAAGGGTCAAGCCATGAAAAAAAGGTCTGTAGAGTCCATTTATAGCTTTCTTCCTGCTCGTTTTGCATAAAGCAGAAGGCAATACTATAGGATAAATTCGATGGTGAGAGACCAATGATATGTAAAAGAGGCATGTTATACCGATTCGTCTTGTAGGTGCAATCTAATAAAAAGACCCTATTATACTTATTAGCATATCTTATTGATTCAGGGTGAGCAAACATAAAGAAAAGAATATGGCCTTCGGTATCCTGCTTAAAGGAAGTAGTTTTATTGGGGTTGCCTCACAATGCCTGTAGCCTCACGTGATGACTACACCGACATTACGGAGGGCATCTTCCTCCTACAACTGCCTCACGAGAGTCAGCTGCTTGCCTCTGCGGGTAGCTCGTCATCTCTCACGCAGTCAAGTCTCGATTTTGTGTTTCACGTCCTTCTTTACGGCAACAGCATCGATAAGCCTTGAGTATATCGCTCCCCACCATGACGTTCAGCCAGTCTAGCAGTGTCACTCCTGCCCCGCTCGACTCCGCTTGGCCGCCGGCCCACATTTGGGAAACCATGGGTGCGACAGACCGTGCCAGTTGGTTAGGACAGATACAGAGAGACAGGGCCAAGCGCCTTGAATTAGATGTAGCTGCAGCCCGCGTGTACGCGGTAATGCGTTCCGCGCTACGCATTTGCTTAAACGCACTGGCGAAAACCACCACGCGCGCGCATAATCCAAGATAAATTAACGAGATTAGATGAGATTTTTCACATAACAAGGTCAAAATTCGGTAGGAGAGACAAATATACAGTCAATTTCCACTTATGACACACCCATCCATCCAAGAAAAATTGTGTGTTATAACTCAATGATGACATAATAAATTCTACTCAACTTAATCCCAAGCCCTACTCCCTTTTTAGGAAACCCATCTCGTCCAGTGTCTTCTGCTTTCTCTCATCCACCTGTAGCCTAGTCAAATCACTAGTTAATTTCTCTATCTGCCGATCATGCTTTGGTGTACCCTTTCCTTTATGCTGAAACCACAACAATACGTCATGCACACTACGTATAATACTAGCATCGGATGGGAGCTCTGGAGGGGGGCCGAATATATATTCGTCATCCAGATCATCTTCAGCAACATCTTCACCATCCTGAGATAAATCAAGGATTATATCGGATTGATCGGGCTCAATGGCGTGGTTTTCATCTGAGGGATCTAGGAAATCATCCAACGGTATAACCTCCTGAGCTTCATCTTCACCAAGCCGATCGATCACCTGGTCATATAGAACCCCTAAATGAAGGTTTTCTGGATGCATTGACCCTTGTAGCTGATTGTTACGACCGATCACAGTGCTCTTGACAAAGCAATTCCGTATAGTTTGATCTGACACGTTATTTCTCCAGACCCGGGTGATCCAGCGCAGTGTGTAATGGCTCATCGTTTCTCGAGATTCAAGACCACGATCAAGGATATTAATCATCCAAAATATCCACTTCTTCCGGTATTGGTGCTTTAGATTTTGAAGGATTCCTTGGTCCAAGGGCTGGTAAATTGAGGTCGCGTTTGCAGGGAAAACACAACCTTAATATTTAATGGTGCTGGCGCAGCTTCAATGCCTAGCAGATGCGCTGAAAAACTATCTTGCAGGAGCACAACCCGCCTTTGCTTGCCAATATGCTTGTTAAAGAGCGTAGCCACTCTGCCATTATTCCATGAAGTATCCACGCCTTTTGATTCCAGCGCCAGACGCATCCGATTGTACGAATATTGACTCTCCGGAGGGCGCGTGAAGTCTTCGCAGTGCCGATTAACCACAAGGGTAATCGGTCTCAACCAGTCGCATTTGTCGCGACAGCGATAGTGACCCTATTTTTATCCCGTCTCTGTCCAGCATGCCCGTCCTTTGAGAGACCACCGTTTGGCATCTGACGCCATAAAAGGCCTGTTTCGTCCATATTTTAGATGCCGTCGGGCTGGTTTGGTCGCAAATTGCGTGGATAGATTTCATCGCGTGGTGTATCGAGGCTGGGACTGATGCAGCTTCGCCGTGGAAGGTATGGTATCGACTCCTCGACAGACCGAAAGGGGCCAAAGTCACCCCCACTAGCACTGATGACACCGACAACGGCGGCAATGACGAGAATGAAAAAATTCTCGAAATAGGTGAAAATCAGGCCGGACAGGATCATGAGCATCCCTCCAATGGCGAGCACGCGACGACGGCCAATACGGTCAGCGCTCAAGACCAACAACAAAGAGAAAATGACATCGCCAACAAGTGTCAGGGTCATGAACAGGCCTATGCGAAAGTCGGATATTTCAAGAGACGACAGGAAGAGAGCGATGATCAGCGAGATGGCGCCGAAAGCAAACATGCGACTGGCTCGAGCGAGGATGATGAGCCAGGTGTCGGGGCCAGTCTGATAAACAGACGACACGCCGAATTCTCGACTAAGCCATCGCGTGGTATTGATTATGAAGTCCATATCGAGGAAATGAAATTTTGGTTTATCGCGATCACGATGTCAATTCATTAGGTTGTATTGCAGTCAGGGTATGCGCCCTGCCCCGCCAGAGAGGGTTTTTAGTGAAGTTAACACAGTGAAAACTGTTTTGATTCAAAAGTTTTGAAGAGGCTTTCCTTGCGTCGACTAAAATGATCGAATTATTGTGTAGAGAGTGATGTAAAAGCATCAAAGAAGAGCTCAGCGCGGAAGACTTAATAAAATATGATGCGATGACGCGATCTGCGGTTTCGGAGCCGGCTTGGGCGACCGACACGGGCCAGCAGTGGGCCCTGCAGCGGGCCCTACAACAAGCAGTAAAGGTCAACTAGGTGCCACTAGGCGGCCTGGCGGGAACTATGGCGGGGTCATAGCGGGGCCTCATAGCGGTGGCGGGCCAATGAGCTGTGGTGATCTTTTTTAACGCAAGCCGCTGTATTCGCCCTAAAACGAAGAGTGATTTACGGAATGACAGTGGACGCGAGGCGCTATCTAGGCCTTGCCGGAGAACCTACACCGCTTCTCGCCTGACGCGTCTCGCCCCACTCAGTATCCGAAGCTTCCGTGATCTTCAGCCCTTCTGGATACTTAAATCACAGCCCCCGATGTGCCATACAGCTCCGTAGAGCCTTTACCATTATTTCTCAACCTCACCATAAGTTTATTTTTTTCTTGTCCGGTCTTACCTAAAGTTGTCGCTACCGGTCACGGAGTCCGCGATACTCAGCTGCGACCACCTGGGCTCCACTTTGTGCACCGGTATCGGCTCGCATATTCAACGTATCGGCGCGAAGTCCGAAGTCTATGTAAAGGCTAGGGGTTCGAATCTTCAATTTGCATTATGAATGTCGTGGTGACACACTGGCTTCACGCAGAGGTCTTGACATACTTGCAGCAATTCGCCAATGTTCATCATCCAACAAAACCCGGTGAAATATGGTCGCGAAAACGAATTGTCAAGGAGGCAGCCAATGCGGACGCTCTCGTTACTTGCATGGCCGATGCAGTTGACGACGCCTTTCTCCAAGCGTGTCCACAGCTCAAGATAATAGCTGCAACCCTCAAGGGTTACGACAGCTACGATGTCGATGCCTGTACAAAGCATGGAGTGTGGCTCACCAACGTTCCAGATATGATTATTCCACCAACAGCAGAGCTGGCCTTATCTCTCGCGCTGGGAATTATGCGCAACGTTCGTCAAGGTGATGAGATCGTTAGGAGCGGGAATTTCGCCGGCTGGCGCCCTCGGCAATACGGCACAAGTTTGTCAGGGTCAGCTGTGGGCTTGGTAGGAATGGGGGCGCTTGGGAAAAGCATCGCCCAGTTGCTAAGTCCATTTGGCCTTTCTCAAAGTCTGTACTTCGACCTTGAGGAACGAATGGACATGAAGACTTGGACAAAAGTTGAATTACGCGACTTGCTCATCAATTGTGACTTGATTATCGTCTCTCTGCCCTTGAATCCGTCAACACATCATCTGATCAACAGTGAAGTTCTTTCACATATACGAACAAGTACGTATCTTGTCAATATCGGGCGAGGGTCTGTGGTCGATGAAACGGCTATTCTCGAAGCATTGACCTCCGAACGGTTAGCTGGATATGCAGCAGACGTGTTTGAATTTGAAGACTGGGCAGTCAAATCACGCCCAAAAATTGTTTCGAAAGAATTACGACAACACCCCCGGACACTTTTCACTCCGCACCTGGGGTCTAACCCAGACTCAGTACGAAAGGCGATGTCGATGTCTGCGGCTGAACAAGTGGGATTAGTTATGCAAGGTGAAACACCGATTTATGCTGTAAATAATATTAAATGAAATTAGTTGCTAGAGCATGATATGGCAGCTTAGTTGGGCCCACAGGAATTTCGTAAACCTGGTTCTGCAGGTTAAGTGTTCGGAAATCGCAATAAACTCGTGTAAGAACAAACTCACTACCGTTTATCTGCGCTTCCAGAAAAAGGTTCCCGATCTCCGCGGTGGTGGAACGTTCGGTTCGCAAGATTCCCTTTGATGAACTCCGTGTTACCGGTGTTCGAGCGCTCGTGCCGAATTTAGGGTGCACGAGCCCTAATAACGACTTTTTTTTTCGTTCACTTGTAGCATGCGTCTGATGGTTGTATTTTTAATGGAGTTAGGTGGGTTATGACCAACTATCCTAGACACAGGTCTACTACCCCTTAGTTTCCTATCTCACATAATTCTTATGAATTACTGGCTATTAATCTCCACTACAATATAGAAGAAGAACAGCAGTGTACATACTAGGTATGTAGTGTATACTTCGGAGCACAGACGGGCCGAGCCTACCTAATCAGGAATGGTTCCTCGGGGCGAACACCCCGGCGATAAGCTCCGCCCGACCACCCTATTCCTTGTGAACCCCACACCCGGAGACATGACGAGTGAATCGGTCGTCTCGATTCCGGTTCGTTGTCGCTTTTGATCGACAATGGTAGCTCCCAGAAATACAGCCTATGCCGAGGAGAGCGCCGAGGTGGAAGTGCTGTACGCCAACCTTGACAAGCTCAACCGACTCACCAAGAAGATTCAAGGCTCTCTTGTCCGCTTGGAAACAGGTGGCAAGGTGGTCAAAGAGGCCATTGGCCCTATATACAGCAACACACAGTCTCTCCAGATCACCAACAGCAACATCGACAAGGTCAACGATGCCATCGACCGCCTCCGACAGCCCCTCGATGCGAAGAGCCGCGAGGAGGGCATCATTCGTGCAGGGTAAGTCTCATCCAGCGAACTTGAAAGGCTTCTGGGGATAGCATACACTAACTGGCGCGTCTTTTGTCTTCTCTAGACCGCAGAGCTCCGGTCTGTCCCAGTATCTCTCGGCAATGAAACGCGTTGAAAAGGCGCTGGTCGACCTCAACGCAACGAACCTCCGATCCAACCAGAATGCCATCTCAGATTTCAACTCACTACTCGGAACCGGTAGCAATAAGCTCCAAGAAATGCTTCGATATGAGCTGCAGCAGAACAATTCCCCAATTGAACCGCTACACTATCTTACAAAGGGTGTGTCAAACTGCCCCTTGGCGAGCTTGCGCGCATCATTTATGTGGACTGAACTAACGGTGTAATCCCTCCTAGAACTCCCCTTCCCCTCCATTCCAGAAGAAACAATCGCACAGCTAGCTCCATTGTGCTCCGTGATTTGGTCTGCATCTGCTCATGGGCCACAGCGCGCCAAAGGAGAGAACCCTGCTTTAAGAATCTATGCCGATGTGCGCGGGCCGTATATCACTTCTAGCCTACAAAACCTCGCGATCGCTTCACTTAACACTGTGAAGCGAAAGCCAACAGATGGCCCGTATAAGCAAGGAACTAATGGTATTGGGATTTATTCAAATGCATTGGAGGCTTTTATCGTGACGGAGCATGGCATCATCACACAAGTCTTCACCGGAGACCAGCAAGGACTTGCTTTGCAGGCCACATTCACGTCACCAATGGCTGAGTATTCGAAGACGTTGCGTGAACTGAATCAATATATTAGGATGAACTTGATGACCGACTGCTTCCTAGCTTTCGAGATTATTGAAATTGTGACAGCAATGTCTTATCGGATTGATTCCAAAACAGCCGAACTGAAGAGCCTGCTTATCGAGGCTCTGAGGCCCGTCCGTGAAACAGCAAAATCTTCGCTATCGGAGCTACTTGAGGAGACAAGACGCAAGGCTGCTACTTCTCCACTACCTCCTGACGGTGGAGCTGTGCCTCTGGTGGAGGAAGTGATGAGTTCTCTTACCACCCTGACCAGCTACTCAGGACCCTTGGCTTCTATTTTGACCTCGCTTGGCGATGGTAATTGGCGCTCCAAATCGAGTACTGCAGGTGCAGCCCCCTTAGATGTGGGCCCAGATAGCGGCACCCTCTTCTCTCACTTCATCCTTGACATGATCGAGACTCTTATGAAGGCACTGGAAGATCGTGGCAAAGTAATTCACCGATCTAAGGCCACGCTTGGCGTATTTTTATCCAATGTTTTCTGTATTGTTGATCGGTCTATTCGACAAAGCCCAGAGCTGGCAAGATATCTCGGCGCTCCTGATAGCATCGCCCGAATCGATTCATTCCGGAAACGTGCAACATCAACATATCTCGATTCGTGGAAGGAAGTATCTCAGGCACTGCTGGATGTTCAGTATACTTCTCGGTCCGGGGCACGACCAAATTCCGGAGGTGCAGTGGATTCCAGTGCTATTGTCAAGAACCTCTCTTCCAAGGACCGAGATGCCATCAAGGAAAAGTTCAAGGCATTCAATGCAAGCTTTGAAAGTATGGTTAACCAGCACAAATCTCTCCATATGGAGCGCGAGGTTCGCTCTGTTTTGGGCCGGGAGTTACAGGCTGTCCTCGAGCCACTGTACTCTCGATTCTACGATCGCTATGTCGAGATCGACAAAGGCCGCGGCAAATACATTAAATACGACAAGTCTAATCTGTCGGTGCAACTTGCGCAGCTCTGCTGAGCAACTGTCATGTACGCATATTCTAGCTAGCGAATATCTAATTCTTATACCTTTTTCTCTGCAATTTACTCGAAATGACAATAAAGTAGCCCATTATCTACTCAATGGCAGTCTAAACTACGAAATATCCACGTGACTCCACCCGATAACGTGATAAGCCCCGCTAAAATCGGCCGCGCAGCAAAATTTCCCAAGATCGCACATTGCCTTGTCAGCACTTTCGATCAATTCATTCGAGCATTCTCGAAAAGAAAAAAGAAGAACATTGCCAGCATGTCTGCCAGCAACGATGTTTACCAAACCCCTCTCAACTCGCGCTACTCCAGTAAGTCGTACCAACCATTCTTGCACCCCGCGAATCAGGCATTCAATGAGGGGCAAAATCTGGGGGATATTTCGGAACAACCACTAACATGAGGTTGTAATTGATTAGGCGATGAGATGAAATATCTTTTCTCTCCTCGGATGCGTTTTTCAACCTGGCGCAACCTGTGGATCTGGCTCGCCGAGTCCCAGAAAGGTACGAGCTCGGAAGGATATAGATGGTTGATCTGATCCGACATCGGAATTTCCATGCGGGTAGTAGAAAAAAAACGCGTGGAATAGCAGAAAGACATTCAATTGACTGGGTCATTGCTTCTATAGAGCTGGGACTTCCTATCACCGATGAGGCTATTCAACAGATGAAGGCTCATGCCACCATCCAAGACGCCGAGTTCAAGGTCGCCGCCGAGGAGGAGAAGCGCCGTCGTCACGATGTCATGGCCCACGTTCACGCCTTCGGCCAGGTTGCCCCCGCCGCCGCTGGTATCATTCACTGGGGTGCTACCTCTTGCTACTGTACCGACAATGCGGATCTGATCCTGCTTCGTGACGGTCTCGATATTCTGATCCCCAAGCTTGCTGTCGTCATCGACAAGCTTTCTCAATTCGCCCAACAATACAAGGACCTGCCTTGCCTGGGTTTCACCCACGGTCAACCCGCTCAGCTCGTCACTGTCGGTAAGCGTGCTTGTCTGTGGATTCAGGATCTGCTGATGGATCTGCGCAACCTCGAGCGTGCCCGTGATGACCTGCGTTTCCGTGGTGTCAAGGGTACAACCGGTACTCAGGCTTCTTTCCTTCAGATCTTCGAGGGCGATCACGCTAAGGTCGAGAAGCTTGATGAGCTCGTTACTGAGAAGGCTGGATTCAGCTCTGCTTTCATTATCTCCAGTCAGACCTACTCCCGTAAAATTGATGTTGATGTTGGCAATGCTCTCGGCTCCTTTGGCTCTACTTGCGAGCGCATTGGTATTGATATTCGTCACCTCGCTATGCTGAAGGAGGTTGAGGAGCCCTTTGAGAAGGACCAAATTGGCAGCAGTGCCATGGTATGTCCCCTAATAAGCAGCTGATTGGTCGCATTGACAGCAACTAAAGATCAACAGGCTTACAAGCGTAACCCGATGCGCTCTGAGCGTCTGTGCTCTCTTGGACGCCACCTCCAGAACCTCCCCAAGGATGCTCTGGACACCTACTCGGCCCAGTGGTTCGAGCGGTCCCTGGTAAGTATTGTCTTTGATTCCCCGGAAAGAAACTTTCGATATTAACTTTGAGATCTGTAGGACGACAGTGCTATCCGTCGTATCAGCATTCCTGAGCTCTACCTGTCTGCTGACGCCTGTTTGATCCTTCTGAGTATGTATTTCGTCAGTGGCATATTCTGGACTGTATTTTATTAACATTTTCATGCAGACAATGTTACCTCCGGTTTCGTCGTCTACCCCGAGGTCATCAAGCGTCGTGTCAATGATGAGCTTCCCTTCATGGCCACGTAAGTTTTCCACGAAAGTTTCACTCTATCGCTTAACCACCAAACTCACAATATTACTCTAGCGAGAACATCATTATGGCCTGTGTCAAGAAGGGTCTCTCCCGCCAGGATGCCCACGAGGAGATCCGTAAGTTGACTTCACACCCTCCTCCCCTTTGCCATTGACATGTATCTAATCCATTTGTGCCCTAGGTGTCCTCTCCCACCAAGCAGCCGACAACGTGAAGAAGCAAGGTAAAGACAACGACCTGCTTGAGCGTATCCGCCGTACAGCATTCTTCAACCCCATCCTCCCCGAGCTGGACGCCCTCCTCGACGCTCGCACATTTGTCGGTCGTGCTCCCGAGCAGGTCCAGAAGTTCACTACCACTGAAGTTGCTGCCGCGCTCAAGCCATACGCCGAACAAGTCGCCAAGGCTGAGACCTCTGCTCTGCACGTTTAATTTACGATTCAAATATAGGGCTTGGTCGCAAGACCATCGGGATAAGTGACGGTGAAAGGGAAAAGTTTACACATCTACCCGGAACGACAGTTGCCGTTGAATCTGGAGTTATGTGATATAGAGGTCAGGAGTTGTGTATATTGACCGGTTCTACGTGCTATGAAATGAAATGTATATCTTGGATCATCAGTATTGTCAGGTGACTTTATCAGTAATAGTGTAGTTGTAGATAATAAGTTCGACCGCAGGTTAGATTATTGAGTATGTGGTGATACTAATATTGATTACTAGTGGTAGATATCCCCCACCTGAGCCAGGTCATACTTGCACGGTGCAAGTAGACCAACTAATCGATTGTCAAAAAAAAACTTGAAGTCGAATCCTTCAATATTCTTTCAAGGTGAATGGATAGACTCGAAGACTCGGATATTATCAGTTTGTCGATGAAGCTGAGCGTGTCCATTCCAGGTCGACCCGATAGTAACATTCTAATAACTGAAGGAAAACCGTAAAATGCATGGAATAGAGAAATAAAAAAGAGAAAGAAAAAGAGACAAAAAGAAGAAAGGAAAAGATGATATCGACAAGAACGAGAGACATTGAAACGCTAGTATGATGTATGCAAGAAAAACAAGGAAGCCCTGGAGTGTAATGCATGGGAGCCTGAAAAGACGCTGAATGCAATGAAACGCTATGGCATGCAGGAAATATGAAATATGAAACAACAAAGAATATTCACAATTGAAAGGATTTTCAATGGGAAGAAAAAAAAATAGCAAGAAAAAAGAAGAGAAGAGAAGGTAAAAAGAAAAGAAAAGAAAAGAAAACAAGAGGATAATTGGAAGAAGAAAAAAAGGACCTAATCTTTGGATGAACATGCAGATGTCCTCCTGGAAACATCAGCCGGACCAGTGGGGAAATTTGACGAAAGCCACAATGGCAAAATCGGAGGAAGATCATCTTTTGCGGAGAGAAGAAGTTCAAACAGGTTTGTTGCGATGATTCGACGGATGAAGATAGGCGAACGCTCAGGCGGGTAAAAAAGCACGCTTCTTGCCGCGCGGGATATAATTGAGAACTCCTGGTAGAGATAGAAGAAACGAGAACTGGATCACTCTGAATCTGAATTTTTTTTTTCTTTCTTTCCATTTTGGTTTTTTATCTTTTTCTTTTTCATCAGAGATGATCGATAGATGGTCACCGCGTAAACAATGCAATGGTCGAACATGCGTCATGCCATGCCGAGTCGGCAGGACAGCGTCGACTAAAACACTCCGAGTCCACATGGTAAACGGCATATCTCCTGGAGTATCCCATCGACGGGGGAAAGAAGAGATATGCTAATTGCCTGATCTCGACCAGATAGAAGCAGATATCATGAAGTTCATGAGATTCATTCCCAACTGGAGTCCGATGTTTTTTTAAAAAAAATCAATTGATCCCCACCTTCATGAGCGCCCTTTTTTTTTCTCTCCTACTAGGACGTAGTTCATCGTAGTAATTGACTTATTCAAGAGGTACCTCCGGTATAGACTCAGATGGGTTAAAAGGGAGATAAAAGAGATCCCTAATCAACCACAGAATATAGAGAACACCCAATACCCACAACGAGGCCATGAGTTTGTATGTTGACGAACGCCAGGTGACGCGCCGAATTAGGCGTCGGCCATTGGGGCCTTCGATGGGCCCGCGACGCGGGGTCGAGGGGGAGGTGGTGCCGTTGGAGAAAGGATAGGCCGGGGCTTCGTTCATGGGCTCGCTATGGGAGGTTCTGCGGCGAGCCATGATCGACGAGATGGAAAAGGGGGGAGGAGGAGAGTAGGAGGGAGGAGTCGAAGAAAGAGGGGAGATAAGAGGAGGGGAAAAGAAAGAAGATGAAACGAAAATATTTGAAAGAGAGGGAAAAAAAAAAAAAAACAAGAGTGTGGACAGGGCTGTGAGTTGTCTCTTGTAATTGATTTGATTTGGATTTTTGATTTTCTATTTTTTTATTTTTCTTTTTGTTCACAAGCGAAGCCAGTTCGAGTGAACCACGGCGCTGGGATATTCAGCGGTGAAGTTACTCCGATTGTTTATAATCGAGTATAATATAATACAGCACCTGTAGTTGAGTATTTCTGTGCTAGTTTTAATTGTTATTTTTGATGGCATTGTAGATAGTATTGAGGAAAGTATGGTAGGAGTATAAAGTATGACTGCAAATACAACAAAGAGAGGGGCAGGTGGATACTTTGCAATCGACTGACAGAATAAAGACTATCGGAGGATATACAGTATCCTATGTATGATTATCCCATATCTTTTAAGATATAGGATAATATAATATACTAATAAACTTAAGATATACCATACCAGAGAGTATATTATAGCGGATAATAATAATTATCACTAAAGACTAATAGAAAGAAACGCACAAAAGCGAAGCGAAATCAGACGACCCGCTTGACACCAGCAGGAGAAGCATGAGCTCGAAAAAGGAAATCTTGACTCCACGGGTCACCCGCTTTGGGCCACGATCTGAGAGGCTACAATCGTATCCTCCGAGTGACAAGTGGGGGTCTCTACTTACAGTAATAGTATGTATGTATGTACATACTATGATGCAAAGGGAGTAGTTACTACGTATGAGAAAGAGTTAGTCAGAGTGAGTTTATACTAGACTAGTCCGGACTCTGTTCGGGTTGACAGGAGATCGACTGTTGCTATACTATGTACAGTACAGTAACAACTTATTGAACTACACTAACTAACAGCAGTACTATGTAATTAGTCAGGGTACTCCATAACTCACCACACACATTTGTATGAAGACTGAGTGGGACAAAAGTACGAAAGCTCCACTGGCCCTCGGGCGAAGGGGAATCCGGGGCGATTGAGTCTTCGGGTTGTCGACTCCGTAGTTAACTAGCAGCTATGATGTACTTCTTTCTAGTAGTAATTTACACCGGGATACAAAGTATATCATATTACCTGCTAACATCCATATTGCTATATTTGTACTACTAGTATACCATGGATACAACGTCTATAATATCATTAGTATACTATTAAACTACAGTATAGTAAAAAGTAGTTAGATCTGCTCAATGCTCTCCCCGGAATTATACATTGCCCTCGGGTTAGACAATTTACCCCCGAAAGTCGGGACTTCTCGTGGGGGTCAATTAGCCCGTTTCGCTTTGAAGCTTTTTCTTCTTCTCAATTCATTTCGTCCCTATTTTCTGAATCTCTTTAAAATTCTGCCCACGCAATTGACTCAATTGCTGCTTGCATATGCTCGAATGGTCCGAGCCGCCCTCTCGCAACTGGGGCGATTCCTCCGACGCCGGAACGTGACACCGGGAGCCAACAACGACCTCGGCAATGCGAATCTCCCCGAGTCTCCTCAGTCACACGCGACACTCAACTCCAACCTCTACCCGTCTTCCAACTCCCCCATCCACGATATCGACGACGGTTTCTATCGCCCTTTTCTCTTCTCAAAGGCCTTCTGGCCCGAATTCGACACCATGTGGAAGCCGTCAGAGCGCCTGATGGAAACCATCAGGCACTATGCCAGCTTCCCCGCAACCGGAGTCTCATTGAGGCAGATGGTCCAGTTTGGTGACCGTCCTTCTACTGGTGAGTATCATAGCGGAACAGGGAGACCAGACAATACTGATTATATCTTTTAAATTCATCTGTTCTCTGCTATCCCCATATTGTCATATTCTGACCATCTCCAGGCACTCTCTTCCGCGCATCCCAATTCCTCTCCGAGGAGCTCCCCATTCGACTCGCCCATCGAGTCCAAGACCTGGGCGAATTGCCCGATGGTCTCAGCGAAATGCCATCCATCAAAAAAGTCCAGGATTGGTACGCACAATCATTTGAGGTATGAATCAGCCCATATTGACGCTTTGCTCGCACATCTGTGTCCGTTTCTTTTTCGTCCATTCCCCGGTGACTCATCCGAACCCTTCCCCAGGAAATCATCAACCTCCCTCGGCCTTCCTTGACCCAGGAAGTAAAAACCCGCCTTCTACGACCAGGTCGAATGAATGGTAGCTCCTCCAAGATCATCTCTGAGGCCACTCAAAATCCCAGTATCAAGGAAGGCCAATACCGCTCCTCCCCGACTACCAACGGAAACGGACACGCCAACGGCAAGGCGGCCGCCGCCTCCGGGCGGAGATATTTTGTGCCCGCCGACGACCACGCGGACTGGCCACCAGAACTCAATGATTATAATCAGCGATTTGCCAAAACTCTCCAGCAGATTAAGCGTCGTCACGATGGTGTCGTCACTACTGTTGCTCAGGGAATTCTGGAATGGAAACGAGTGCGACAACGCATGCAGATTGATTCGACCATCCAGTCCTTCCTAGATCGCTTCTATATGTCCCGAATCGGAATTCGAATGTTAATCGGTCAGCACATCGCACTTACGGAACAAACGCATATCAAACACGCCAACTACGTCGGTATCATCTGTACCAAGACCAATGTTAAGGATATTGCACTCGAGGCAATCGATAATGCGCGGTTCGTCTGTGAGGATTACTATGGTCTGTTCGAGGCGCCCAAGGTGCAGCTGGTCTGCAAGGACGATCTGAACTTCATGTACGTTCCTGGTCACCTGTCGCACATGCTCTTCGAGACTCTGAAGAATTCGTTGCGTGCGGTGGTGGAGCAGCACGGAGCCGACCGAGAGCAATTCCCTGTCACCAAGGTGATTGTGGCCGAAGGCAAGGAAGATATTACCATCAAGATCTCCGACGAAGGAGGTGGTCCTCGTCAATCTGTTCATTTGTGAGGAACGAAATTTCTTTTATACCCTGTCAAATCAGGTGTATGCAATCCTCTCCTGCTACTGAATATTCAGGTTTCGTGCTATTATGATGCTAGATGTAGTTATTGGGTATGAATAGAAAAGTGATGACCGGACAATACAACTCATTTTTGTAAAAGGCGTTACGTATCAATTAAGGAACGTTACCAGTAATACGGGAGTAACCATATTTGGTTAAACATCATGTGATTAGGGTTTGAAAGGTGTCGCTCTGTCCAAAGACATGGAAGGCGAATCTTGACGGGACAGTAGTGTAGTGGTGGTATCTGTTGATTGTGTACATCTACAATACTTAGAATTACATATCCAATAGCTATAGGCGTATTATTTTCTTACCCCAAATCTATTAATACAATTCTTCCCGGGAAACATTCATCTGAGTATGGAGGTATCTGAGTTTGAGAACTACAATGTGTAAGTCAGATTTCCGGGGAATGCAAATGTAGATTAGGCGTTTGGAATCAAAGAGGGTGTATCAGGTCCCTAAGGCGTTGCCCAAGCCGGAACCTGTAATTACGGTAATTCTGGTGATATACAAGATATACATCGACAAATGATTGTGGGGGGTTTTAGTTGCCAAATATAGACTAGCGTGATCTAAGGATCTAAGTGGGGCGCTGGGAAAGAACGCCTGTGTGTGCGGGTGGTGAAACTGTTTTCGATCCTCCCTGTATACCTAGCAAGTCAGACAGGTAACTCAGATGTAATGCAGAGACGAGAAAAATCATGTTGATCATCGCAAGTTCGCCAGCTCGATGTCCAGCATCGCTGACAGACGCCGTGTGAAATAAAGTAAGGAAGACATTCAAGGTGATGTATAGAAGGTGGAAAAAGGCTCCAGCCCGAGTCCATGGCCCGGCTAGACGGTGACGTCCGAGAAGGTATGGATAGGTAAAATGGCGGGAAATAAAACTAGCGTATAAACCGGTCCAAGGGTTAAAGAACGATATGATCCTGAGTACAAAAAGAATTGCGAAGATGCTGCCTACGGATATGGCGTAGGTAGTTAATATATACATCTTGGGAAGAGGTCTCAATGAATGTATAGGGTAAGTACGAGTGAGAAGGAGACCAGGGTAGATGATGGTGGACTCGGCACTATTTAAAGCCATAAGTCAAAAGTGCCATGATTGACATCTATTCTGCAGCTTTCCAATTAATTAAAGAGCGACCTGGAAGACTTGCCCATTGCCCATACATGTCAGGAGTGGTGGAGATGATCCTAACCGCTTTCGGAAGGATATCCCTGGATACCCCCAGGATGCCCCACAACAGAAGCGTCGAAGTAGGCAAGGGTAAAACCTGTTCGACCTACTTAACCCCCTCACCCCTAATTCTGCAATCAAACTGCCTGCAAGCTTTGGTAGAATTAACAGTGTAACCAATTAACACAGTTCTTTGACTAGCCTCTTGGATTCCTCAACAGAATCTACTAGCTTCCAATTCTTCTCCAGTTGCTGTAGACTTTGCGTTCTAGCAGCGACATGATGAATGTTTTCGTGAAGTGTTAGCTCTGTAGGCCGCGTGGTGATAGGACCTCCGCATAATATTTGTTTTGTCAAGTCGTCCAAAGCATGGTAAATGCATACTACGCCTGGATGAGCATTCCAGACATAATTGATAACAATATTCAGTTTGTCGATCGAATAATCCCGGTGGTTCTTGCTAAAATGGTCACTTTAGTCAGACTAAAGTCTACGGATCACAATGTGGAAACATACATCACCTTGTTCAGCGTTTTGCCAGCACCAAGAAGAACCCCGAGTCCTAGAACTCCTGCTGCTTGACAGTATCTGCTACCCAACCTTTTATATTCATGAAATTTATCCCGCAAGTACCTCTTCTCCTGAGAGCTCATTAAATCCCACCTTTCTGGATAACAGTTCTTTAGCAGACGATCCACTGCAAGGGTTGCGGCTTGTTTCCCGTGAGGATTTTGTAATTGTCCATGGTGCATGTCCTGCTCTGTTTCTCGCTTTAATGTTTCAAAGGAAAGAAATAGCAAAGCCTGTGAGAAAAGAAGCCCAAGCTTTTCGTCTAGTTGTTGTTCTTGCTGTGAATGGACATGCTGAAAGACCTGCGCCACCTTTTCCTCAGTTGAACTGGCTGAAACCAGAGTAAATGGCTTATTCGACCGACAGCCTTCTTCCTGCCAGATATTGAAACTCTGATCCAAGAATGCTGGCAGATCATCTCGAACGAGCCCCTGGCCACATTTTAGAGCATCTTGAAGACGGGGGTCGAGTTCATGGAGGATATCTATCCCTGAAGTAGGATTTGTCATGCTTTTGGATTTTTTGTAAGACTTCTGCACTTTCCGACGCGCCAGCTTGTGTCTTTTTGAATTACCAGCGTTCAAAGGCTCCGAGGTTGCGGCCCGAGGCATAGTTTGAAGCCTCATAGCAGGACCAGGAGAATGAGAATCAGACGGTGGAGTGGGAAGTCCAACAAGAAAATTGCTGCTTTTCGGTCCATATACATCCATACATGGATCTGATGGAGAGTTGGCATTTTCGAATAATAGAGAGGCATCACTGCCGGAATTACCCTGTTGCATTTCACCAGTGTCATCCACGGGCAAAGAATCGACCATGGTATCTGTCCTGGCTAAAGTTGGGCTAAAATAGTTGGACCGACTGGATGTCTTTTGGGAAGGCATCAAAAAACCATCACGTTCGTCGGCGATGGTTCGGCCAGCGTCAGACACAGCATGCTGATTGGTATCTGTACACATCCCATTGTTATACACCGTACCATCCCAGTCAACAGCTCCATTGTCTAATATAGTGGGGTTTATCGTGTCAACAGGTGGCTCGGTCCACATCACATCATCTCGCACCGCGGAATCTGGTCGTGGAAAAGAATTAGTGAATGCAACAATAAATGGCCAAACCAGAAAGGGAGAACCTGATATCTGCTCATTGTCATCAAGTGCAATGTTATTCATCAGATCACCGGAGTCTGGAGCTAATCCAAATTGGTGTATGGATTCTCCTTCCCAGAAATGTAGAGGCTCTAAATCTGCGTAACTCTGAAAGTTGAATGGAGCATCAGGCCCATGTCTTCTCACTTCGTCCAGATATTCCCTCTTTGCAGAAGGGCTAAGCTGGTGCAGAAGACGAAAGATCTCGTACCCAAGGGAAATGGCCTGGCTGTCAGTCACATTTGGCTCTTGAGGAGGGTGACTTACTCCTTGATCTGTTGCCAACGGATCGGCATTCCAGGTCTTGTTTCCGTCATCCTGTCACTTTCATAAGTCATGTAAACTGTTGAGAACGATGGCAAACTCACCACAATTGTGATGTGGAAATAGTACATGGCTTGTTGAACACAACGGGGTCAGTTTTAACATCAAAGGTCTAAAGGAGAAAGCTAAAAAAATATTTGATGTCTTTTGAAGTCGTAGAGATCGACCGATCGATTAGTTGAGAGTTGGGAGGCTTGGGGAGCGGGTTGTAGCGAGAAGAAAGAGAGAGGAAGACGACGAAGCACGGGAAACACATCGAAAGGCGAGGAAGTACCATGACGGCAGAGAGGGAGCCATTTTTGGCTCCCATGGCCTCGCAAAAATGTGTTTCAAAGGAACGAGGACACAGGCACGGTGAGCGTGGTGCGTGGGGCCTGAGAATCTGCACGGCATGAAACCGCATCGATTGGCTGAGCCCAGATTTGGTCCGCGTAGTAATTTGAAATTTTTATAATTATGTACGAGAAAACGATAACATGAGTTTGAGAGCATATCGAGAAGGGAGAACTTCGAATTGAGATCATGTCTTGAATAAGTCATAATGTAACCGCGCGCCAAGATGTGGCGCTGAACTTGGCCAATCAACAGAAAGCTGACGTCTCTGTGAGTGGGGTGCGCAAGTGACATTGTTGATCCTTCATTGGCCGAAAGTAGTCAGGCTCGCGTGCCTCTCCGTCATTTCCTTTTGTCAAGTGCATCCAAATGGTGAGTGTGCCTGAAACAGATTAAAGACCAGCTCGTCAGTTGAGTCCTCCAGGTGATGGGACCGGAAAAGACGGTCTGGTTGTGCAGGGTGCAGGGTCTAGACCACGAAATCGAAACGAATGGAATCGAAAGGAAGCCGCCGCACAAAATCCCTAAACACAAAATAGAGGAAGCAAATCGTATGAAACGGATTCGTATACTCGCGTTTTGTGACATGCGGAAAACACACGGAAGCAAACCAAACATCTTATATTCCGCAGAGGAGGGGGATAACGGCGATCTTCCTTCAGAACGGCGCGGGAAGCGGGTCGGTCTTGCAGCTATTATTGGGAAGGACAGATGCTCCGAATGAGATCCAGCAAACCGGCTTGACGTAATTGGCTCTGCGTTACATCTAATCGATATGGCCAGGCAACAGCCTTGGCAAAAGAAGAGCCATTCTATTGAAAAAAGAGTGACTTATGACTCATATCCAGGCAACATGTGGATTCCACTAAAAACAACTGTTAAACACTCTGGTGAAAATCCACGCAAGTGTATTTAAAAAATAATAATAAGTATTGATTGCTGTAGTGTAAAACTGTCATAGTGCAAAACTGTTGCAGGAGAAAATCTGTTATAGAGCATGATCGTTACAATTTGACCAGGGGTATCTTGGAGGATCTCCAACGAGAGTTTGGTACCCCACTTAGTTCAGCTATGACTCACGCTGTGCGCGCCATGCACCCGTTTGCAATAAAAAAGGCGACGAATCAGTTTCTTCCCAACACAAGAGTGGCCCTGCTTAAGAGCTGTGTCGCCTAAGAGACATTCTATAAAGAACCATAACGATGAAGGAAACAGACTGTTCAAGAGTTTGTTGCTGATTTTTTTTATAGTGCGTAATGGTATGTTCATATTGACCTATCCTTTAAGTGACTCGAGATATTCAAAGGCTCCACTTGTTGTGAGCCACGTATCCATCCTTGCATGTGTGACGTGTTACAGTTCAAGAGGGGTTTCAATCCGACCCTTCTATTATTAATTTGTGAGCTTTCCATTGTCGAAATTATTATGACAGTCCTTTTCTCATTAACTCATATGCTCTGCTGGTCATTTAACCTTCATAATGACTGTCAATTTTTCTCACGCTGTCCACACAAACACCATTGCTGTTAACCCTAGAAAAAAGTTGTACTTGCAGTAAGTTACAAACAATCCTGTGAGAAGAGGACTAATGAAGGTACAAGTGCTTTGAAAAGTGAACGCATTCATGTATCTGTTGGAGAAGAGCAAGCAAGCTTTCGAGTTCCTCGGGATCTCCTCGCCAGATGTTCACCAGTCTTTAATGTGATGTGCACTTCTTCTTTCAAAGAATCTGTGGAAAGCAGTATAAAATTTCCTGAGGTTCAACCGGAGATTTTTGAAGATTTTATGATATGGTTGCACTCTTATCTACCCTCTAAATCGATTGTGAAAAATATCTATGCTATTATTGACCTGGCTATTTTTTCGGATATCTATCAAATAACTCCTCTACAAAATCAAACTGCTGATATCATTCAGGAGTTTATGGGAGAGGATGCGGTGCCAATTACTCCGGAAATCATATCAAAGATCTATATATCTACGTCGGATGGTTCTGCGCTCAGGAAGCTGTTCTGTTTGTGTTTCTGCACGATCCATGGCCTAAATCGTTATTCTTCCTCTCTTTCAGCCAAAGAATTATCCGAATGGGAAGCTATTTTCGACCAATTCCCTAACTTTGGCCGCGATTATTTCCGGTATACCAGGAACTCTGCTGAGTCTCTCAGCCATGGGCGTGCTTGTCGTTTTCATAATCATATGAACATGTTTAATTGGGTGAGGGATGACTCGGCAGCTGGACACAGTCCTTGTCCGTACCCAGAAGGGGGTGATTGGATCGAAAATGAGATAGAGATGGAGAAATTGAGGGAGGCGGAGAAACAAGAAGAAGCCAAGAAAGAAGCAGACGACTGGGGCTGGTTCGCGTCAAAGAAAAAAAAAAATATAAAAAAAAAGAAGAGGTTACAATCTAGTGCCCAAGAAGCACCCGTCGAAGAAGCACCTGCTGAAGAACCGCCTGCTGAAGAAGCGCCTGCTGAGGAATCGCCTGCGGAAGAAGCACCTGCGGAAGAAGCACCTGCGGAAGAAGCACCTGCGGAAGAAGCACCTGCGGAAGAAGCACCTGCGGAAGAAGCACCTGCGGAAGAAGCACCTGCGGAAGAAGCACCT
>JAMAGK010000034.1:0-35285 GCA_023626135.1 Talaromyces sp. R2412 | reverse complement strand
CCTGCGGAAGAACCGCCTGCTGAAGAACCTGTTCGAGATGAATAGGATCATAACGAAAACTTCGCCAATTAATTATCGGTTGAAATCAACGAAAATAGGTGCTTCTGAAGTTTGTTACCGCACTGATTGTGTAGACTAGGAGAAGGAAGATAAACCGATATTCTATCAACACAATCCAGAATCCGTGGTGCTCTAAATATTGAAAAATGATAAATACAGATTAAGAACTACAAAATAAACCCATGCACTTTTACAGAATGCGCCTTGAATGCCACCTTCCTATTCAGAACGATGCCAGAGCACATCAGAGTATCAAAGCATGTGATTCAATCATTCAAGATATAGTCCTAATGATAATATCAATCTACATACTTCTGAAATATATATTTTCTTTTATAAGAATATACAGCACTAGACCTACATACCTTGCCCTCGAGTGTGCCTGCACTGGGTGCACACTCACTGGACAGCACTTCTCCTGTAGGTGGTTATGGCGTCGTTCCGATTCTACACAGCTAACAGTCCGTCTTTCCTAAAAATAGTCTAGCTGCTTTTTTTGTATGGCTGCGGCAAGGCGGCAGTAACGAGGATCATGTGACCTGCATTGGGTCTGATCTATAAAACCGACTCTCCCCGCCGAACTTCACTCATTTGCTGTCTCCTAGCTTCGTCTGAGACCCCCAATACCTTGCATATTTTCCTGGCCATCCGGCTAAGGTTCAAGAAAATGAGATTAGTTAAGCGACGTGAAAAAATCTAATTGCGATCATTATTTTCCGTTGCTGATCTCATACACAGACGAAATGTTAGGGATGGCACTCTCTGAACAAGATGAACCCGTTCGCAAACGCCCAAGATTACAAGACCGGGAAAGTCTTCCAAAGACCAACCTCAAATCCCTTCCCTTGGAAATCCGATTGATGATCTGGGAACATACTTGGCCCGCAGCACGGGTTGTCGAAGCTGCAAGCTTAGAGAAATTTGATGGCGATGAATTCACGATATTTCGTCCTGTTGGCTCTCTTGTTACACTACTACGGACGAATTTTAGCTCAAGACCCGTGGAAACGCCGTCTCCATTAGAGAAATGTCCATTTCCAATCGCTTTGCAGATATGCCAAGAATCCCGCATGCATACGCTTAAAACATATGTTTTGGTACAACATTCAGATTCGCCAGAATGCGCTTTCTACTTCAATCCCCGTCAGGACCTTCTCTGGTTTAGTTGGGATATCGCAAGCGACACTAAACGCCTTATGGAGCTACAGGATTTCTACCAGACTTCTATTATTCAATTCAGGATTCTTCTCGTTGAAGACACAGAATGGGAAGGATGGGATTGGAGAGCATCTTCTTCCCCAGTCCTGTCGATCCTCCCTGCTCTACAGATTGTTGTACTGATGGATGATGACTATGATGATGATGGTACACTAATCACGCATAGTGCTGAGGAATACCAAGTGTGTGCTACCGAATACCAGAATGATCACTATACGTTCTTCGAGTCCATGGACCCCGGATATCAGCTTGAGTATATGGATCGTGGTGGAAATTCTTACCTCGGTACATATATTCCTCACAGAATGATTGATGCCAAGGCGCAAGCAAAACCCTAATACCTTACGAGTCATCCCGGACTCAACAGCTGCACCAACGTTGGCGTCTTCCAACATACTATCCTGCGGGAGGACGTGCCAAGCCTGCTGTCTCGTTTGCTGTGTCGCCCTGCAAAATCTCGCGCCAAGACCACCCAGGCGGCTATCTCATTGGTCCAACTCGCCTCTCACGTGCCTCACAGTCACGTGGATTTATATCACGTGGTGGGTGTTGTTCCTGTTTTGCTTCCCTTCGTTTCAGGGCCACAGCGCACGGGAGCGGGCGTCTCGCGCCAAGATGTATTTCATGTGCCTCACTGTCACGTGGTAGGCGCTGATCCCTTTTTTGTTGGAACATCCGTCCTCTTTGGGTTTAACTCCCGACTTAGTCAGCCTATATAAAGAACCGGCGACGTAGCCCCTAATTGGATCGTTCGTGCTTCCCAGTTCTCTCATTTTTTTCGTTTCCGGGTCTCGAATGTATCACGTGATATTACTATAATGTTACTTGGAGAAGACCAGATAAATCGGGAAAGGTTTGGACCCACACCTCCTACGCTTTGGAAAGTTCTGGACGGCGTTGGGTTCTCATAAAGCTCGCTCACATCTCCCTGAGATACAACTCCGCAACCGGTAGCTCGTCATGGACGATGTAATCAATATCTGGATAAATCAGAGGCTGCAAGAGCTCCTCACCCTCTGTGGGGTTAACAGTAGCAGCCATGAGCCGATCAAAAAAGATATTGCCAATATTACCAACTACAGTGAGCGAATAGCCGTTTCTCCGATTCCAGGCTGACACCTACCCAGTCCATACAAAACGACTTGAAGCCGGGTTGAGAGATCCTCCTGAGACTCTTCTCGAAGCGACGAACCTTGCCGCCCCTCTGACGCCCCCAGATGACAGACGGGGTTCGTACCGACTGTTGTCCTCTGATAAGAAGCGAGTCTATTTGAATTTCCAAGGACTAACGAGCCCGCGCAAGAAAAAGAGATCCGATAATAAGAAGCCGAATAAGAAACTCGAACCTGCACTTAGATCCCCTGCAGACGACCGGCGCCCAGAACTGGATTTTCACCGTGCCAGTGGTTCAGCGGCCACGAGCCCTTCGGCCGCATTACAAGACAGCGAAGTCATCGAGATATGTCCACCTCGAATAGCCACGCCGACACCTGTCATCTTGCCAGCATCAGATGGGCGTGCGGGAAGAACAGACTCAGACGACATCGGCCAATCAACTTACACTTCGGTTGTCACTATTCAGCCACCGACGCCACTCCTTCAAGTGGCCGGTTTAAACCTTGATAGTGCGGCATTGATTATGCCCAGTCTGCTCTACAAGTGTGTCAAGATGAAATCGACCATTGGGATCTATGGCCATCGAACCACGAACATCATTGCGACCAATGAAACTGAGAAAATTCGAGAGTATGCGACGGAAATTTCTCAGTATGAATACATAGAAGCCATCCGTGCGATCAAAAAGGACAAAGCTATGTATGCTGGCAAAGGCCTTCAGATCAATTATACCGAAACCATCTACTGGGATATTATCATGAAAGGAGCCAAATTTATCAATCCGGCAACGCTACCAGTGGTGAAAGGTCCACCTGATGAGTTTACTATGGCTGAAAAGGTCGCAACTAAAAAATTCATGTGCGAAGCCGGATATGCATCCGGTCTGGAGAATCAACGTCAGTACCGCAAACTTTGGAAATCCCTCTTTGAGATGCGTAAAGCTGGAATCGACAAGATCCTCTTTTATCGATCCAAAGAATTTGACAAGTATTGTAAGGAATATCCGAGAAAAAGTGAACATACCCTCTTGGACACGATCACATCATGGGAGAAGGTTTATGGACCGCAAATCGACCAACTGGAATCTCGTGTGAAGCACTTGGTCAGGGGCGACGCGAAAGGTTCATCGATCTTGAGTCTGCCACACGTGGAAGAAAAAATAAAAATCCAACCAGCATCCTGGAACAATGCTGCCAACGTTTGGTTCTCGGGTGGGGAAGAGACTGCTTTCAAGCTTGCAGGTGGGCCGATGGTAGCTGCGGATGACCCTGTATGGGGGTTGTTCGATCATCAAGCGCTATCAGAAAGTAAGCATAATAAAACTCTCTTCATAACTCTTCTACCCAAGAATGAGCATAATCTGGCTGTTTGCCCGATCGTGCCTGTTTATCCAGGGGATTTTTTAGGGATCTTTGCGGGGACCATTCGATTCTCCGACGATTTTAACAGGGTTCACGGGATCCATGGGCCTATGGAAAAGCTCTGGCTAGATTATTCGAATGTCACCGGAGTGCTGAATCAGATGAAAGTCTCGAAACCCGGTGGTGATGCCAACGTAAAAATCCGCTGGGAGTTAGTCAACATGGAAGACGAAGGGGAGCCACGTATTTCATGGACCGTGTCCGTCAGAGCTCTGAAACCCATCAAGCCATTCGAAGAGGTCGTTCGCGAATCTCCCCAAGAAGAACAGTACCTTTTCCATCAGTCTGCGGCACATGCTACTCAGGGCTTTCTCAAAGCTATATCGTAATTTTGTCCAAGGTTTGTCTTGTGCTTTGGCCTAATGCTTGAAACTAAGGGTATTGGCAACAGATCGATTGTGTTTAAATAGGCCACAAAAGTTCGGGGTTCTAACTCTACTTTTATTAGCACAGGGTAATAGAGTTATCGTAGATCCACGCATCCACCTTCCAAATATAGTACAGGTTTACGAAGACATTAAGGCGTATCATCTTGACGCCCATCGGTTCTTGCAGTCCAGACGGCCCCGGTGTGATAATATACCATTATTTGCACCTTTAGTAGGATAAGTCCATGTAGCCGGATAGTATTCACTTCTTGTGATATTATAACTATTATACAATCATCCATGCTACCGATACGCAACCCGAATATTAAGACTAGTAAAGAGCTTCTTAGAAATGATACCCAATATGTACAGCACCAAATATGTACTTAATTTTCATCCCAGAACGTACAAGGAATGACATCGGAAATCACCAACTGGTTCTGAGAATGTCTCATTCGTACTTTGAAACTTAGACTCTATACCCGGGATTTCACAAGCAATTGCCAGAACTTTGAGGTGTGTTTCCAGAGCTCGACAAAGAGTTCTTGGGAATTCCGTCCTTGTTCCCAGAAATGTCGCGATCATTTGTAGAAATACACCGGCCATTCTCACTTATAAAGTCACTAATGTGCTTTTAAGAAGCAAAATTTGTCTGGGCCCAATGAAATTTTCAGTTGGCCATCAATCTTCACTTGCGGGCTGATAGTGATATTTTTTAATACCCACATTGACGTCTGTAGGCCAAGAAAGTTAGTGTGGCATGCCGGGCGCCATCACTGGTGATGGAATCATGTTTAGTCCTGCATTTAGGCGAAAATATGGCAGAAAAGCATTTTTTACATCAATAAAAATCGGCCGGGCAAGAGTTTTTGACCCAAGCTTATATTTCGGTGGAAGCAAACGACCAAATGACCACACTTCCGGGGAGATACGTTGGGATGTGGGGACATCCTGGTGAAACTGGACCATGGTCAATCGGTCAGATCGTCTCCATACTGCCGGCTAGTTTCTTTCATCATGCGGTGATGAGATTATCTGCCTGGAAGTGAGCGATTGATTTTTGATGCCATACGAAGATTGACCAGTTATTTTGCTCCTCCAACAACCAATTTGCATAAAGATCTCATGATCGAATGTTCGGAGATGAGTAGTAAACCAAGTATAAATCCGTCTACGGAAGATGATGAATGAACAGCATACAAAGCAGTCACGGGCGGTACAGAAGTCCGATGACACCGCATTGCAAGCGATCTCGAAATCGAAAAGACAACGGCGCCAGCTACGAGATCGACGCGGCCGGACACTCCTGAAAAAGGCGTATGAAATGAGTTATCTCAGCAATGCCGATATCTTCGTGGGAATCAAATGTCGAGAGACAGGACGAATCAAGGCTTTTAGCGCAGATAAAACAGGTATTTGGTCTGTATGCAACTCCTATCTGGTAAGGAAACTCCCATATGATATTACATATCTAATAAAGATAGGACTCATGCTACCCCGTGCCGGACCGTAAAACACCCGATGATTTTAGGCGCCAATGTACAAACCCGCAGGATCAATCGAGCAGCGATGGAGGTACTGGTAGGAACAAGGGAGCTACTGATGGTCTTGCAGCTAAGCCTGCGAAATGACATGCATGGTATTCTTCAATGTTTCATTGAACCTTCTCAGTAATTTACGTCTAGCTGGTGGAGTTGGGACGATCCTTTAGGCTATTATCTCTACAATTCACCTGCGACAAGCCTTAGTTTTAGGCATGACTCAATATGAGCTAGACATCCCTAACTATTGGCTAAGCTGCCTCATAAATATTAACAATGCGCAAACGTGGATATTTAAGCCCTTGGGAATTGCTAATTTAAACGCCTCTCTTTTATTTGAGGGAATATATAATGTCAACTAATATTAGTAAGCAGTTCTAGTAAATTATTTTTGTACCAGGTAAGATCACGTCTGAATCATCAGACATTATTCTTACTGTAGACCTATATTAAGAATGAGATACTGGTTAAAAAAAGGTAGGGTACCTTTCAACCCCCCCCCTTTAAACACGGTTTATCAGTCAAAACGGCCACTATTTTTCTATGGGGTACAAAGAACCCGCGTTTTATGTTGGAGTAATGCTCATAAATTAGTGTGAACAGGTGGAGGCGGATTAGCTAGAAATCAGGCTAAATTGGCTTGACACCGATTAAACCGTTACTGTAATTGGAACAGACTTCGTTATAGTACCATCCCTAAGCGCTGTAAGAACGCAAAGAAAGTCCCGCTCGCAACGTTTCCACCAAAAAAGGGTTGCCACCATGCAGCAAATGATCCTTGTCAGGATGAGTATTAGCCATTAATTAGTTTGAAACAGATCTTCTTACCTGCTAGTGGCCCAAGAGAGCCAAACCCGAGTACTTGGAGTAAACGAGCGATTGTTATGACCAGGGCCATTATGGCTAGGATTCAGTCTGACTGGATTGGAGTAGAACTAATATTAATTCTACAGCAGATAAAAATGCATAGGTGCCAGTTATATGCACTGTAAAGTGCGATTTAATAAAATAAATTTTTTGATATTTGTAGGAGTTATCGAGAAATTAAGTTCCGAGGTAATTACTCCCCCACCAAGTATGTATCGTACGTAATCCACACCTGAGTTGGTGACTTCCGCTGAAAAAGCGCTCTATATTGATTTCAACTCGATACATATACAATGCCCTGGAACGACCGAAAGGAAATGGAAATTATCTTGCAGAGGGACGTGCCAAGCTTGCTATCTCGTTTGCTGTCTCTCCCTACAAAATCGGCGCCGACTTGGGCAGCTCAACTCGATTTCCTGTCACGTGCCTTTCGTTTCAGGGCCTTGGCATGCGCGTCACGTGAAATCCTATAATGTTACTTGGGGAAGTCCAGACAAATCAGGAATGGGTACTCACACACCTACACGGTTATTGCTTTTAAAAGTCCTGGATTATGGGCGTTCCCACTCATGTTATGTGACATGTTATGAAAATTAAAACAGGGTATATGAAGACCGAAACCAGGGATGAAGCGTCATTGATATAGGACATAAATCGAAGAATCTAATCGTGCCTAGTTCACATTTGGTTTAGCCTTGAACTAACTGCTTTTGACGTAGCTCCGCGGGAATCATGCCTGCTTCCTAGAAAACATGTCTGCACCTGGGGGATGCTGTAGACCCTGTTGGGGGGTGACCTATGAGTCATATCTAGGCAACAACATGTGGGGTCCACTAAAAGCAACCGTTGAACACCCTGGTGAAAACAGATAAGTGGTCACATTCCCCATCGGTTTAAAAAATTGCACACTGCCAGACCCACACACTTTGCCCTCCGAATACAACACAGTGTAGGACGCTGAGTATTTTTTGAACGATCCAACGGTTATTGTGTTTTCTATTTCAACAGGGCTACATAGTCATAATTTGCTCGTGCTCTTCAAATGTTTATCTATTGTTGTTCAACAATCAATACATATTTTATTTTATCACAATTTGTGTTCATTTTGCTGGAGTGGTTGACTGATAATTAATGGGCAAAGCCCGCGTGTTCAGTTTCTGGTTGTCAAATCTGCATGGCTGACTTAGTTACGTGGAGCAAAAAAAAAGAACACAAAATAAAATAAACATAATCAAGACCAGATATTGAATTCACCAGTCGGTTGATCAGGACTGGACACCTGCACGGCCATCTACATAGGCGTAGGTATCACGAGATAGGGTAACAGCCCTAGCGCCAAGCCACTAGCAGACCCCCGATCTAGCAACAGCAGCGGTGCCAGAAGGTCCAACGGGCTAGCAATCAGCTTATCCGTCTACGTATAGGTTACATGGCGTGTCGATAGCTTTTTCTGCCTGCTATGTACAGTATCATCTGTGCATTACTGCATGTAGATGTATTCTTTTTCATGCTCTCAAGTTTTAATAATTGCACCAATAGTGGAAATAAGTCTTAAAAGGATTGTTATATGGTAGAAGCTAAGAATGATCCCACCACTACAGTAAAGAATAGCTGCAATTTTATCGTAGACTGATGTTGGCAATGACTTGGCTGTACCGTTGCCGGGAATCAATTCCATAGGCCGAGATCCCGTCCGGATTCGCCACGTTATGGGGTCAAGCCAATGGGAAGCCTTCCATCTCGGACAAGGCTGCCAACCAGCAGTATCTTTTGCGGATGGCGGATAATGGCTCTCCGCTGCCCTTTCTCTGTTCGCTCGCTCAAACCATCGTGCGCTTACGATCCTCAAATCACCTAGATCTCGAGGCCCGACCGCCGGGAAAGAATCGGCTACAAAATTTTGACTATGCTTCAACAGGTTACAGAAGCAAATGATTTGTTAAATTAATCTCCAACAATAAATATTCAATCTAAATTCTCAATTAAACAATACGTAGCATGACATAAGTAATTATATGAGTACTGGAGGAACGAAAGTCTACTAGACGCTGGATGGCGTATGGAGTTGTAATGATGGCCCACCCAAGAATACGATCCAGAGAATATTCAATGAAATAATGTATCCATACAGGGCCTTTTGGGCGACCACCTCTATTGACTGTTCAGTCTAAATTTGGTAAATCTTTTTGACAAGCCCTAAAGATATGTTGATTTCCAATAAATTAAACAGACCTAAGAATTGCTTATTCAAATGCCCTCCGTTTATGAGGGAATACGGATTTTTTACGGTGCTTAATGTTCAATTAATGTAAGATCAAAAACATGCTGGCTAAAAAAAAATGTGGGATGCCCCACCAAAAAAGTTTTAAACATTCAACAACGATATCTGTATATACTGTAGTTTAGGGAGGTACATTACAGCGAGCTGAAAAAGTGGGTGCCCTACAAAAGAATGTTTAAACATGGTTTTATCATACTAAAACGACATCTGTTTAATTAAACGGTACATTTACACTGAGTGAATGTTATCCGCGGTGTAAGAAAATTACCAGTGCTATATATTTTTAAACAGTTTATATTGATCTGTTATTTTTTCATTTAACGGGACGGTTTTATTTGACTCTTCATACATAATAACCGGCCCCTACGTTTACTGCGGGGCCGGTCACCGAATCAGAAGCTGGGTGGCTAAATTTCATTGAGATGCCGTCTGAAAGGATAGATGGGGCAGTCTATGAATTTATTTTAGCACGATATGTTGACTTGATTATCGGTTCAACAACTCGTCACCGAGATTTTGTGAATCGAAGGTAGATAATATATCCACAGAAGGCAAGAGAGAACGGGTGTAAGACAATCCAAAGGGTTGTAGAGTACTATCTCAATGATAGGCTGCAAAGATAATGAAGATTCCTCGTAGTGCGCTAGAAGGAACCCTGAACGCTCTAGTCTGTAATGGGTTAGCGTTGCACCTCTCTTTTTCTGTATAGCCCTGATATGAAGCATCCGTTGCTGCTGAGTTACCTATTCTTCTGATAATACGTCAAGCCCGCTATTTTTATGATGCATATCTCTACAGCAGTTTGCACCTTGAGAGTAACAACTAACATTCTCTTCTCTTTCCTCTGAAACAGCGCTAGGAAGTTCCTTGTCTACATGCGGCTAGATCCGGAATAACTTGAGCTCTTGTAACTTTCACCTTGGGGTATTGCGCATACGCAGATTTTGATACACCCGTAAATTACATGTATCGCTGCCTAGACTACCCAGGGTACCTTACAATTTGCATCCCTTTCATTCCTTTCTTCTACGAAGTACTCCAGTTGCTTAAAACATAATACGGCCTTGTACTATAGGATGGCATCCCCCCTTGCACGATCATCAGTTCAACTTCTCTCTGCGATCGTCTCTAGCCAAGATCAAGCTATGATCAATACAGACTAGTGAAGGAATAATATTAATTCGGGCATAATACTTTGTCTCTTGAAACAAAATTTCATTTACAATACACGTATGATGATAAAATTAAAATACTTTGGTGAATTTTCTTAATAAGCCTCTCAATCAACCTCATCGTTGTTACAGTAAGTCCTCCATTGATTCTGCTACTCATACAGTATGTACGTAACATCTAACAAGTGAGTCTCACGGCTTGGAGTGTCTTCCTAAAACTAATCTACAGCTGTGAGACAAGTCAAAGTGCTGCGAATAACTGTATAGATAACCCAAAGAACTTGTTGACTTTATCTTTGAACGTAATACAGTCCGGACAAGGAGGCGAACTGATCAATATGACCGCCTCGGTTAATGAAGCTGGGGGTGGCGTATTAACCATATCGATCAGGTTAATATGTCTATCTTGTTGCTGATAGAGATTCTTCAGGCGGCTCTCCAACTTCAGAATTGGCCGGGCTTGGGGAAAACCGATTTGCTGATTTAAGACTGTTTCAACAGATTTGAGATCCCGCTCCAGTGTCTTGATCTCTTCGTGCTTTCCGACAAGCTTTTCATCCCCATCGAATAGCTTATTCTCTAGATCCTTCTTCCTCTCTCTGAGAGATGTCACCTTATGTCCTATTTCAGTGCCTGAAAGCAATTCTTGAAGCTCATCCTCTACACTTTCAATCTCATTCTGCAGTTCTGAGTCCGGAAGGCCGTCGCGTGGAAGAAAAACATGATGATCGATGAAGTATGCTATCAACTGCTTTTCTGCGTGACATGCATTGTATCGGCCGTCTTTACCCCGATCGTAGCTGTGAGAAGACAATGAATGGCCCACTACTTCCGAGATATAGAAGACATCGTCCGTCCATTGTCGGCCGTCGACCCTGAGGCTCTCCATCGAGTCATGTGACCATCCACTCATAGCACCAACGGACGTGAATTTTCCACCTCGTTCCAACCGCGCCACCGTCTTCCACCTATTTGCGATTGGATATTCCTCGATCGGACCGTATAACACCAACGAGTCCTGCCTTGGGGAGGGTGCGAAATGATAGGACGTAGACAGCGATAACGTGGGAGGGCTCCCGAAAACAATCTTTGACTTCCGATTCTCTCCACTGAGGAGGCGTACAATTTCCTGACGATCGATGTCCCTTCGGAATGTGTCCTCAATATAACCTAGTCGTTGTTTGGATGAAGATGATAGTTTACCTCCGGCACGCTCGTATATCTCTCGTCGGTTTTTGTAATGGCCTTGTGCAAAATCAACGGCCAGTCTGTTTTTGCCATCCCGGATATTCTTGTCTGCATTGTGTTGTAAAAGAACTTTTACATTGTCGACCCAACCAAAGAGCGCCGCCTCCATAAGAGCAGTCCTTCCATCATGGTCTGCAGTATTCACCTCGGCCCCGTGTTTAATGAGAAGCGACATCATCATCGAACTCTGACAAGTTGCTGCGATGATAAGGGTGGTTTTACCATCAGAGTGTCGCCCTCGAACAAATAGCTGTGCGTCACTAGAAGTCTCCAAGTAATTTTGTACCGCTTTTGTATCCCCGTTGACACAGTCGCTGATTGGCCCAAGAATTCTCTTCTGTTTAAATGGCTCGATGCCATGTCCTGGATCGATGGTGACCAACTCCTTCGAGTCTTCGTAGATATCAGCATATGTTTCCTTCCTCCGTGCTGTAATTGTAGCCTTCTGAGCCAATTCGGTCGCTAGATGATCAACATCATTATCCTCCTCAGTATCACTATCATGTGATACACAAATATTGGTAAATCGTCCACGTCTTTTATCGATTTCATACGCAACCTCCCCTTGATCATTAATGGGGAAGCAGCAAAGGTAACTCTCCTTCTTTTCGCAATGTGAATTTTTCAACTTTCCTGCGTTCCAGTTTAAGCCGTGGCGATGAACTGCTTCGCAGAATGGACATCGAACGTAGAAGGAGTCCGCATCCCACCAGATAACATCCGCTTCAGGGAAGGTCTTCATTATCTATGGACAGTGGGTTGAGGCAGTATTTGAAGAGATGGTGATATTGAAAGGTGTTGAGTGGTGGGTTTAGGCTGACGTCGCATGACACCTACCATCCCTACACTGATCTCTTTGTCCAAAATCTTGTCCAATCAGGATCTCCTAGTTGTGGAATTACTGATGACACCATCAGACTCTAATTGGCTGGAACAGGGCGCTAGGAATAATGGCGACTAGTTGCCGAGATTGAGTGGAGGATGGGCTTACCTACCCAATCAAACACCTTGAGGCTTAAAGTCAACGCACATGAGCTGCACTTATTCCTGCTACGCCACGTCATCAATGCGCTGGCTACCTAGTGGGGTGTCCCACATAGCACGATACTCTTAATCTATTACAGTAATACTCCCTGAGCCGGGAACATCTCAAAATAAAAATTTTTTGGCTTCTATCAGCAAAATGCCTATGAATAAAAAGAAAAAGAACCGGAAAAACCAATCTTCCATTTTTGCTTTGCCTGAAACTGACAATGGAGACTCTAAACAAGAAACGCAGTCTATAACAAGTGAAGATGACTCCACAGAAATGCTGAATCTCCTTGCCAGGTATGAGTGGGTGTATCAATTACTGCTTGTGTTCGCGGTTTCAGATACTCTAACAAAGAGCTAGCTTGTACTTGAACCCACAGTATAGTGACCTGACCATTATCTGTGGCACTAAAGTCTTCCCAGTCCATCGGAACATCGTTTGTCCAAGATCTGCCTACTTCGCGCGCTCCTGTGGTGGAAATTTCAAGGTTGTTTTGAGATTTCGACCAAAGTGAACCCCAGCTAATTAGCGGGACTTCTGCAGGAAGCATTGGAAACAATTGAACTCAGAGACCAAGATCCGAGTCTGATCAGAAGAGTTCTTCAGTTTCTTTATACAGGTGATTATACTTTTGGAATCGACGGAGATGAAGAGAAGAAGGATAATCTCAGACAGCAATCTTCTCAAGACGGTCTCTCCCCACCAGAATACTCAAGAGGCTTCAATACATGCCAATTCCACGTTCGGATGTATGCCCAAGCCGATTATTTCCAGATTGATGGTTTAAAAAGTAGAGCAGAAAAATACTTCCGAAGGTCATTTTTAGACCGGCCCAGCAAGGAGTCGTTCGAAGCAGCTATCACAGAGATATACACCTCAATACCTGAATCTGATGATCAGATAAGAGATGTCGCAATAGAATTGACGATGGACAACCTGGAGACTCTTCGAAATGGGACAGATGTGATTTTACTTGATGGATTTTTGAAACGGTTACCAGCTTTTGCCGCGGATCTTTGCATTTCGATGTCAAAAAGAAGAGGCGTTTAGATCTCCTGCCTTTAAACCTCTCTTTGCTTTACCTCCCTCTGATACGCGTGCAATAGGTAGACCTATCTTTGGTATTCCTTGAATACAATTTTCAGTGGAATAACTTGCTCATACGTTGAGACACGAAATCCAATACTGTACCGTAGAACTCAATGTGAGTATCCGATAACATCAGTCCCGTCTACAGTAACATGGGATACGCAGCCCAGGTGCGAGATAATACCGGGATGGACATCCCCAGATCCCCTCGATCCTAGGAAGCCAGCATTCCTGAGACTGTCTAACTGGGATTGGCAACCCAGGTGCGAGATAATACTGGGAAGCCAGCATTTCTATGACTGTCTATCTGGGAATGAGTGATTCTGGGGAAGGGTGTCCGGAGATAGTTAAGGTCATAGGATATATTACCCAAGATAGAAAGGCGAACTAATCAAATAGGCTCATTCGTCTTGACATCAGCTCAAATGTTTTATTACCATCTATCAAAGCTAGATTTTATTGTGAATGGTTTCGAGCATGGCAAGAATAGATTGACAGATGACACTTGCGGATATTCTATTATGTAATAACCAGGGCCCCTAGAACTAATTAGGAAAAGCGGGAGTGTTCTTAGCAGGTCTCCTCCCAGCAGTTCCCATTGCATCTACGGTACCCCCCCTGTTAATTTTACAAAACTGGTGCACTACAATTTGGACAATCTTATCATTACATTGTAGATATACCGCTGAAAAGGATATTTATTACAGTACTACAAATGCCCGGACACGGAGGATAAACGGGCCTTAGGACTGGTCTGGTTTCTGATTGGACATCTCCTAGGCCCCATTATGGTTAGCTCGCCAGGCTCGGCGCCAACAAAGTCGACCTCGTCGCTCCGCCGCCAAAGAACTCAACTTCTTCCTCCATGGATGAAACAATGTTTGTATAATCTATCTTTATCAAGTACTAAACCCGAGCTTCTTCATTCTGGTGGACTATGACCATGAAGCGCGCGCACTCTCCCTCTAGACATCACAGCGACCACCACGAGCGACCGGCCAAAGTACGACGGTGTGAGAAGTTGAGCTCCCCCCCAGGATCACTGAAGAGAGAGCAAGAAGAGCAGACCAAAGCACAACATCCGCCTTCGCCCCTTTCTCCCAATATTGGCAGTAGGGTGGGGTACCATTCCCTCTCACAGCGTTGAAGTGACTGACTGAGTCTTAGAATCCCGTCAGTTCGGAACGTCCAGCAACGACTGGACCGTCTCTCACGGATGATAATACGCAAAAGTCCTTCGAAATTTACGACTGGATACCCTCGCCCTCAGAGGTCTGTGATCTGGACAATATGAGCCAACCGGCATCGAAACGATCGCGATCACGGTCGATCTCAACAGATCGGGGACGTGCTCGATCGGTCTCATCGGACAGTGAGAACAGTTCTGCTCGGGATGCCAAGTCATCCGCATACAAAGCCCCTAACTACGTGACGATTCTTGAGACGAAAGGCTGCATTATGCAGCGGTCTCCCGCTGGCCCCATTCCCGAAGACATTACGTTGTGTAAGCGACTTCTCCATCAGCCGATCGAGACTCCCCAGGGCACATTGTTTGATGATGAGTATATCGAGGATTTTCATAATGCCTTGCGAAATCGATCTGAGGCCCGTCTGCTCGTGGATTTACATCCTCTGCTCATGCCGTCTGCGGAGAATGAATATATCCAGGGAAAACCATGGTTACAAAATGTCATTGATGGGTACAATGATCCGTGGCTCAAAACCGAGCCGATCTATGGCCCGAAGCCACAACCAGACCACGCACGAGGATTGAAATGGTCGATCTTTTCCGAGGGCCAACGGCGGAAACTTCGGGTGCAGCCGGATGAGAAATCGCAGTACACGGCGCGAGAGGACATGTACTTCCCTTATTTGACAGCTGAAATCAAATGCGGGAACCAGGCGCTGGAGCTTGCGGACCGGCAGAACATGCACAGCATGTGCATCGCTCTGCGAGCGGTGGTGTCCCTCTCTCGGATGGCCGGTTACCCCGAACGGGTGCATCGGAGGATCCTTGGTTTCTCCGTGTCTCACGAACTGGAAGGACTCCGAATTTACGGCTACTATCCGGAAATTGATGGCGAGAATACATCGTATTTCCGCTGGCCCGTTGCGCAGCTCAATATCTGGACGAAGGAGGATAAATGGACCTGCTATCGTTTTATTGAGAACCTGGACCGTGAATTTCTCCCTATTCATACCGACCGGTTGATGCGACTGCTCGCCGATGTGCCTGACGTGGAAGAATACACCTTGGGGGTCGATGTTGAGATCGAGTCCCAGGTGTCACGGATCGGGTCGCAGGAACGTTCCGGATTACGCCGGACCACGTCCTCACAGGGTCGAGGCTTACAAGCAGAACTCCGTACGATGGTTCAGACATTGCAGCAACAGTTAGCCGAGCAGAGGGAACGGGAGGAGAAACGGGAAGCAGAACAGAAGGCACGAGAAGAGAAATTACTAGCGGAGCAGAGAGAGCTACAAGCAGAGCAGAAGGAACGAGAGGAGAAACTCCTTGCTCAACTAGAAAAGCAGAGAAAAGAACAATCTGCATTGCAGGAAAAGCTTCTTGCGCTTCTGGAACAAAAAGATAAGTTGAAATGAAGCCTATGTTAGTGATATTCCAATTCTTATGCAAAGCTGGCTTTCATTTGCTAATTAAATATATAAAAGTCGGTAAATTGTATCATTGGCACAACGCTCCACCTGCCTCTCTTCCAGGAGGCGGTAATTTCCATCTCGTCCATGAGAGTCACCGGCCGTATCATCACCTGACACCGATGGGATGAGTCACCCACAGCCGCCATCGACGTAGATGGAAGAGGATCGAAGTTTTTTATCCTTGCCCTGGAACCGCCTCCATCTGACGCGTCTCATTGGTTCATAGTCAAACGCACCCACCGTTGTCGCTAAGCGTCCCAGTCTTTCTCGCTCGGCGAAGGAGTAAAATGTCGGCCGCTGGCATGACAATTTGTCGTCTCTGGTCGCCGCCCATTCCTTTACTCCGACCGGGTATGCCATTGCGCAGGTGACGAACTGTTTGAGTCATTTGCGGCTGCCGTCGTGGATGGAAGGCTATCGAGCTCTTCTCTCTCTCTCTCTTTTATTTTTTTGTTTCTATCGGTGGTACGGTCATGCGTCTCTTTGCAGGCTGTGAGGAAGTGTACCCACCGCTATCACTGGTCGTTCCAGGTATTCGTCGCCCGATGCACGTATAAAAGGTTAGTCGCGGGCACGACAGATCGTGGTCTACGGTTGTCACCTATTCTGTTGCCCTTACCGCGAGGACCAATGTGTGGGTGACGGACTGATTGCGTTCCTCATCTTGATAAGAATATCTGGGATGACTGGCGAAATGCCCTGGCAAACGACCTCATCCAGCAGCAAATCGCTGGTCTGTAGGCCGCCACTACCGGCCTGTGCCACCAGTGTCTTGCTACAAAGCGATCAATATCACGAAGAGATGTTGTCTCACAGTGATCTTTTCCACGCTTCGAGCCTATATACACGGCGATCGG
This sequence comes from Talaromyces sp. R2412, assembly GCA_023626135.1. Lineage (NCBI taxonomy): Eukaryota > Fungi > Ascomycota > Eurotiomycetes > Eurotiales > Trichocomaceae > Talaromyces > Talaromyces sp. R2412. Next base: position 18,353 of record JAMAGK010000034.1, on the reverse strand, counting down.
CTTCATGGTGCAAATTCGGTAACGCAGCGGCCCTTTTCACCTGTCCAAGAGGGAGGTGACCCTCTTCAGCGATCGATCTGTGTCATTCAGTGACTTTTTTCGCGGTGACTCGTTTCGTGCCGCGACCGGTTCCGTACGATTTGCCTGGTCCATGGGCGATCATTATCACACCGTAACTGGTTTCACACCTCGAGTCGTGTCATATCATAAACTCCTACGCGGACTCTATCATGTGATTGGGGATGACTCTATTCACGCAGCGATCCGTTTCATACACTGGTCGCCGTCTTGCATCAATCTGTTTCATATGGCGACCCTTATCATGGAGCGATATGTTTCACTCTTCCTCCTGATATCCCAAGCGGGTGGAGGCGTGTTGCCTGCATTGGGTCAGTTCTCCGTGCTGAATTGTCAGGCCCGGTCTCACCTGCGATATGATTGGATAATCGCTCTTTCGGTGTCGGTGAGCAGCGGTTGCGACTATTTACCCCAACTCGCAGGGGTGTCCAGTAGGCTTGGCGGTCGACCTACGACAGGGCATGGCTCAGAACGACACGCCTTGACAACATCGCCGCAATAAAATCGGCTGTCGACTCGACTGAGATTAATGTGCATTCACTCGCTTCTCCTCACTCTTGTGCAGTGGAGTTTTCGCTTTTGCCAGCAGAATCACTGATCTTGAATCACCGATCTCAAATCATCAATCTCTCTGTTGTCTTGACCGCAGCACCGCCTGAGATATGTCTTTCCGATGATGTCAACCCACACCGTGACCAGAAGGGTCACTTCCAGGTGTATGAGCACAGCGGCATGGCTTCACTCCTTGGAGAAAATGTACAGACAATGCAGAACCTCCTTTCATATTCTTTTCTTATCGGCTGGCTCAGCTGGCCCGCCGACAGCCACTGAGACGCGACATCTGGACCCTGTCAGTAGGAAAACATGAGCTGGGGCTCGCTAGCTCACAGGATGATAGCCTACCCAAAATACATCATTGGCACCGTACTCCCCTGCTTCTTTTTCCAGGAGGCAGACATCTCCATCTCATCCTGGGGCCACGGGCCGTATCATTGCCAGACGCTGTAGATGAGATGGTACGCCTCCATCTGGCGCGTCCCGTTGACCAGTGATGAGACGCACCCACCGCTATCACCACGAGTTTCCATATTTCTTGTCCGGTGCAAGAATACAATGTCGACATAATGTCGGCCGCTGGCTTGATCATTCGTCGTCTCCGGTCGATGCCCCTTCCGCCACCCTTACCAGGCTGGCCATCGTGAAAGGTGACCGACTATAGTCTGAGATAACTTAATACAGTGGTCTTAAGGACGGTTTTGTCCTGCCCACTTATTGACGCGTATATTAAGCTCGTCTCGGTTCTCGGCGATATGATGCGGCAGACGCGAGACCAGGCAGGTGCATTGCCCCACATCTATCACGGACCCACGGCCATATCGCCGAGTGGTCTTTGTCTCGCTCATGACCAAGTCTCTCTGTATATTATGGGTCGAACAAACAGTGTGTTTTATACCGCAGTCCAGCTGGGAACCGACGCTGGTCCAATGACGATGGTGTGCCAAGCACAGGAACAGTACAGAGGAGGCTCTAGGTAACCGTTGGGATGGTCGTTTTTGGCTTCATTTGAGCCCTACAAGTCAGGCGACGGCAGGCGAGTCTTAATAAAACGTCAGCGTGTCCAGCATGGGCAATTGGTAACCGACTATTGAAAATCACACGCTCCTGCACTCTAAACTCCTATGTCTAAATTATTCAGACTGGGATTGGAATAATAAACTTATTAAATTCAAGGAAATGTGTTATCGAACGTTACCCAACTATAGGCCAGCCACAGCATGCTAAGCCACAGACATTCTAAGCCTCTCGACTGGATTTGTCATCTCCAAGCTACCTCTCCACCACTCACATGCGCCACATAGCTACCCGTGGGGCGGCTGGGTCGATAGCAAATAAGTCAATCTCACAGATTCTACAAACGTGCCCTTTTACTCTTTTCATTTTGCCTTTATCGCGAGTTATTCGAAGCTCTGAAGAGATATTTGGAAGGAGCGAATATTAAACCTAAGAGACATATGTTCCATGCCGGCCTACTTTAATGAGTGAGGACATTTTCTATCAGATCAAGCACTGTGCACCCACGAATCCTCTCTTTGTAACTTGTTCCTTTCCTTCCTGACTTTCGCCATCCATTCTTCCACACTAGCCACTGCATTGGCCGGGGAATGCTTGTTCTTCACTAAGAGCCCTTGGATCTCAGCAGGGCTGAATTCGTCACTAGGGACCTTAGAAGCGAACTCTTCTGCTAGACGTTCTATAGTTTTACGCTCCTCGCCTTCGTTTGCAGCTCCTTGATCTTCATCCACTGGTTTGTACATCGTGCAAAATAGTCTCGACATCAAGTCTTTGTCGGCAAGTGGGAAGAAGATCTTAAGATCCACACGACCATCTCGTATGAGAGCCTCGTCTAGCTTTTCAATGTGATTGGTTGTCATAATGACCACCCGACCTTCTGTCGATGACACTCCGTCTAGAGCATTAAGAAGTCCAGACATCGACAACTTCCTAGGGGATTCGCCTCCTTCTGAGGAGCCTTTTGAACTTCCACCAGGGGATTTTGGTGTTCCGCGGCTCTCAGATCGTGCAGTACCAACAGCATCAATGTCTTCCAAGAGGACCATGCAGCGTACAGGGAGTTTATCGAACAGACTTTTCAGTCCACTGTCGTCGATCTCTGGAATGCTGAGCGCATAGATGTCCAATCCAAACCGCCCGGCGATAGAGAAGCTGAAGCTGGACTTTCCAGTTCCGGGAGGTCCATGCCAGAGGAAACCTCTTTTGTATAAAATACCTCGTTCAGCATACCAGCGACTTGTTTCATCACTGAGGAAGTCGTCAATGTCTTCCACCAGTTCTTTCTTATCGCTCTCCTTCATGATCACCGTGGAGATGGGCCTGATGTTCCGGGACGTTGCCTTCCTCCATTCCCCATTTTCATTTTCGAAGACAGATGTCATATTCTGAGTACTTTTGAGGTACTCAGTTCGACACTCCTCAAGGAGCTCTTTCACAGTCTTTGGAGACCTTCCGATGCAAGAGAGACGAAACTCTTCTTGTGAATTGAAGGGTCCCTCTTTCACTCTACAAGAGAACTGGAGCAAGTGGTTCTTGTACCAAAAATAAAATGAGCCGTTCCAAGGGGCATATGTCAACGTCTTCTTCTTGTATTCACTCGAGTTATCAACGGCGAATATCCGTCTCCGCCTGGGACCAACGCTGGCTAGAGAGGATTGAACTTCACCGGCGAATGGCTGAGTGGATATCCATGCGAGGAGCATATCGTACGCTTCATCATGGTGGGGCACAGTGACTGTTGAGGCTTTTTTGACTGTCAGACAGTGATATAGTAATGGCAGGGTCACGAACTGAAGTAAGTCTCCACAAATTCTCTCAAATAACGGCAACTATATCTGCCCATGAAGATGAGCATTCCGCAGATGCCTAGCAGACGAACAGAGTTGTCTAAGTTCCCAGCTAGGAGATGTTGCATGGAGGAAAATACGGTGCCGAAGCCAGGAAAGAAGACGTCCACAATAGAGATCTGATGAGACGGTGTCGGCTGGATAGGGTAAAAGGCAGTACCGTTTGATGTGTCCATTTTGGAGATAAGTGATGAAAACAATTTAATGCGTTTGGAATATAGCTCTGAGTTTGAACTCTTCGTTTGGAAAGGTTAGCAGATCTCAAGGGTTGTTAGAAGAGATGTCTCCCTTTATATGCTTTTGTTGGCATCCGTATCACACATCTAGCACCTAGACCTGGCGAAACCCCGCTTCTACTTGCAGACGCTAATGTATGATCTATCTTGCTCTAGCTTGAGTTTGCGACTGCACCGATACATCTGGATTTGGTGTTGGTTGGCCGTCGTAGCTCCATACAAGTCATTATTGCAGGTTTATGTTCTAGTGTCACACATTCTATCCAAACAATTGTTATGTTCACGTTTAAAATTTGTGAATCATGGGAATCCTCTTCATGTTATGCTGTCATTCGCTATTCTAGTATCCATTGCATATTAAATACAGCTAGTGGCGTTGAGTATGCTCGCGATTTCGTTCCATTATCAGCACTTAAGTCATAAGTCAAGTTAATGTATCGCTTGAGTTACACCATACAATTTAATCATCTTCCCAGGTACTATGAACCCCTTGTTCTCGTTCATTACACCGATGTTGAGATTGCTAGTAGCAGCATCATATTTTTTACGATGACACATTCATTACAGTGGATGAACTAAGCACAGTGGTTGGTCAAAATTACGAAGTATCTGGAACAGTAATATCTTGAAAAGATAATTATTGATGAGAATTTAAAACGATGTACATGCCTTGGACCTATCTCAAAAGGTGCTGCACGTACTCCTTGACATGCACCCTCGAACAGGGGTCCGTACGGGCATCCCTGTCATCGCCTGTGCCAAGACGATCATTACCAGGGTTCCCGCCGAGGATCCTTGTCATAACTCTTGTCGGGGGGGGGGGGGGCGGGGGCAGTCGGAAATTTAGCGCCAACTGGAGCCCGACCATCTGAAAATAGTTTTTCCGAGTCATTGAGGGGTCGTAGTTTTTGATGATGATGTGAAGAATCAACTGCATTTTATCCCGGTATCCACAACATTTTTTTTCTGTGATGGCATCAACGGCATTTTCGCTTGGTCGCGCCAGCGATGCGATCCGGAATTCAGGCTTCTATTATGAAATGGACCAGGAGCTAGGTAGTCTTCTTTTGGAGGGACCCAAGACATGCTTGTCGCCGGATGGTCTGGATTTTTTGAATCTTCATATTCTCAGAGACGAGGTTAGTTGGCAATATATATTCCTCTATGATTGCTAGCTAATATTACACAGCGCGCACGATCGATTCTCGAATCCTTCTTCCCTTGGTGCAGCCTCGCGCGATATCGAAAATTCCATCATGACCCCGGACACATCTTTCAGTTCCGTAGGGGAGGTGAGAAGGCTGGCCAAAATGTTCTAGTCGTGCAGTTTTGGGGATGTGAGTCAGAGGTGGTTTACTTTGATCGTTCTCATCGATACGAACTTCCCGGTGTCCATGCCTCCAATGGCCTGTGGGAGGTACCATTTGCTGCATTGGAGTCTGTGGGTTGTGAAGGTTCGGAAATTTTCTTCGGGAACGGTGGCTTGTAAGTCAAGTTGTTGGATAATTTGCATCCTCTGACCGTCCATGAAGTACAATTCAAGATGCCCGTATCGCGTTTGAAATCAAGAAAGGTACACCAATTGCGACAGTGTTTGCGACACGTGATGTCGTTAAGAAATGGGCGAAAATGACTTTCCCAAACACGCCAGAGATGGTAGAAAAAGCCACTGAGTTGCAAAGCCAAAGCACAAAGATCGGGCTCCACTTTCAGTACGAGATCAAAGAGACGAACTCGGCTGCCCCGCAAAATGGTGTCGTGAGCGACGTATAGTCTAAGGTTGTTCCTGTTGTGCCCACTGATCTATTGTATCATGTGAGGCGAGATCCACAGTCAAGTATGGTTCTGTGGTATTATCAGGTATACCTATGTGATCCACCAAGGAGGATGTTTCGAAGAAAGGAGGATCAAAGTTGTCTACGGGCGGTTGCGGGAAATCACGGAACAGAGGAGGCGCAAACAGGTCGACGCCCTCAAATACTGGTCCATCTTCGAAGAATTCGGGGATGTCTATAACTTCTTGTCAATAATTTAATATAGTGAAAATAGAGATTCGTACCGCGTTGTGCTTCGCCAGAAGGCATACTAAGCATGTCTTCCACATTTTCACTTGTCATCATTGCTCGTTTAGATGTATTGTACTCAACATCTTGCGCTTCCAGCATCCTTTTGGCCGGTTTCAAAGGGGCATCATTCGAGGAAGATTCAAGCTTTTCGATTAGTTGATCCATGTCCACAATGGCTCTGTCACGGAGATCGTCGCACAGTCCCAACATGTATTGTCGTTTCCTGTCAGATGAATATGTGTGGGTTTTGGCGTGCTTGATAAACGCGCTCACGTGTGTATATCGCCGGAAACATTCAACGCACACTTCGTTACAATCAACATCTGTCTCCAAATGCAAGGTCAGAAATCGGTATTCTAGAACAGGTGGATAATATACGTAGTTCAAAATGCTTTAAAAGCTCCTTTCTATTTTTAAATTGCTTCCCACATCCATGATCAGGACACCGTCGGACGGAGCAAGGTCTGGGTCGCGTACGGTCGCTAATTTGACCTTGTTCGCTCTTCTCTCCATCATCACTCTCGTGGTTGACGTCAGTCAACGTAACGGTCAGTGTCGCATACAGTTGGCAATTCTCGCAAAGTTTGTTAGTGTCGTAAATTGGTGCGATGTGCGCTCGGCATTTTCCCATCTCCCGAGCTAAGTTTTGTTCACCAACCTAAGAGACGTGGTTAGAACCAAACCCTTTCGAAATTATTGTAATGTGCTAACTTTGTACACCTCAAGATGAGTGCGTAGTGCCCCATTTGTCGGGAAGGAGGTTAGACATGTTTGACACTGTCTCTGTAGAAGGAAGTCGTCCACCATTTTCGTAGGTAGGCTACAAGAGAAACTTGCCGAGAGCTGTCTGGAGAATGGTGTTGACCCCCTCATTACTTCTTGGCCAATCAGAAGCAGCCTGTATTTACTCTAGCCCTCTACGGTGTGTAGTCATATCTGACATAAGCGGTTAGTTTGGCATTCAAAGTTGGGCAGATATCCCTCCTAATTTTCCCACCCCTCCCTTTCATTTCCTGTCGTCCGCAGCCATCCTCCAGTCTTGCGATATTTCGCAAACAAACATGCCTCAGAGTTCCTCTTGTTCGGATTGTAACGGGTCTGGCTTAAAGGACGGATTTATCTGTGGCAGTTGTGGAGGAAAAGGAAAGTAAATTGTCAACGCAGTGACGTATGTTCCCCATCCTTCAGTACATTCCTTGCTTTTCTTTGGCTACCCACTAATAGAATCGCACAGGCGCTTTTGGACAGTTTTTGTCTTGGTTATCCTACCGGTGCCTTCACGACCTAGTCGACAGTTCTCGCTTTAATCAGCATTCTCGACCGATCCTCGTCAGCTCCGGAGGAAAATTTACACGCAGAAGCTGTTTGGAACCGCTAGAGATCTGAGTGAGACACGCCATGGTCGAATATTTCAGCTGGTTCTGTTACATGTTAATATTTCAATGGCTGCATACTTTGACGCCTCGGACATATCACGCTCACTGTGTGATATAGTGTTCATACCTCAGAGAGTGGCATGGGCTTGACTGTTGTTTCAATTTCTTGTCTCACACTAAGTACGTTACTTTTCTGTCCATGTATGGGTCATCTATAAATACTTATCGTTGACAAATCAAAGCACTCGAATTTCTACATTAAAATTGAGGATGACATACATGTTTGCCTCGGGATATCTTTAGTATGGACTACTATTCACCTAGAAGCGCCGAAGCGCTAGAAGTTTTATTTCGAGCTGCTGTTTCAATTGAGTAAGAACCTGTAGCTCCGGTTGTAAGCCTGGTCATTACGGTACTATGGTCTTGCTTATTACCACATTTATCGTAATAAGAGTACCACTATCCATTGGTTCGTAGGTAGATGCGAAGATCAAGAGCAATGCATCGAAATTGATTCAAGAAGGCAAGCTGGCTGTGGATGAGTCAAAGGTGAACTCATGACTCCTCCACGACCACCAAGATCGTGTCCAATCACCATCTCTAAATTATGATCTGCCATTCTCAGAATTCTGCGTTTGCTGGGCAGGGAAGAAGATACCTGTTCCGCCTTTCCTTCCCGTCGCGCGTGTACTTGCTCTCCCATCTTGACCTAACAGTCACCTGGAGTCATAGAAAAAGGGCTGGGTGAGTCACAACCTATCAGTAAACTCAATATGGGCGTTTAGAACATATTTCACATGTGATATCACATATCTACATACACGGCGTCAGTTTTTGACCAATGGCCGCATTTTGCCACTGTCAAAAGAGGTAGCGTAAAATTTGGTGTAATAGGATATTAATCCGTCCTTATCTAGAAATAAAGTGAGTTGATCACGACATTAAGGGCGGCGGCTATTACCGGCCTCGACATTGATTGGCTGATGTCGACAATAGCAGCTAAGAACTTGTAACACTGCCTTGGCTTCACTGCTTGAATAGAGGTCGCGTGAGGTTTTATGAACAAGTAGACAACTGCGAAGATCTAAAGCCATTCATGGAAATGATTTGGAAGGTATGACTCATAAAAGACCTCTCACCTAGTGTCATACGAAAACCTTCGGCCGAGAGCGCATCCAATCACCAATGAAGTCACTCGGGGACTTGCAAAGAGGAGCAGGCTGAACCAGTGGGTCTATTTGAGTGTTAACCGCCGGGATCCCTGCCGAACTAGCATGTATCAAGTGTGATACACGGACTCGTATAAGCCATTGAGCAAGGCAAAGCAGCCTTGCCACCCATAAAAACCTTTGTAGCTTAGAGTCTTGTGAGAACTGCCGCTCAGAATATCTGCCTAGACTCCATAAGCCAATGAAATCAATTAGAGTGATGGGAAAGGGGCGAGGCTGAAACAAAGTGACATACGGAAGTGTGTTAAGCGCCGGGAAAGCCTCCTGCTAGACTGCCAAGATCGCGTCCAATCACCATGCCGTCCGTCGACCGGGGACAAGATAGTATTGATAGGTTGACGCAACTACGCGCGCGTTGTTGCAACGTTTCATTCCCGTCCAACACTTATGCGGAAATTCAGCGCTTAGCCTTTGTTGCTTGACCATCACAGGAAACGGGATGTCAGCGAGTTGGTAGGTTGATGTCTATTCGCGCGCGCGTTGTCGCAGTAACAAAATCCTAAAAATAGTGGTGCGAGTCACATTTCCACCTGTGCAAAGGCATTGGCAATGCGTTGTTGAGTCACAACCTATTAAACATTGGCGTTTACAGCCTGCGTCGGTTCCACCCAGCAACGCTCTACCTTGTTGGCCTCAACCATTGGTGCAGACGACTTGCCGCCGCCGCCGTTTGGGCGAGATCTTTTATTTTTATCTAGCTGTAAATTTATGTTACTATATCCGTCCTGTCCTGGTTGTTCAATTTATGGCCAATGGTTTCATTCGCGCGACAAACTCGTAGCCTGGTGCCACTAAGAGGAATACGGCTAGCGACAAACTTCCGGAAAACCATATATACCGTCGTTTCTTTCGATCCTGTCTCTATGCTTCTTTTCGCCCTCAACGCAACGTTCAAGAAAATTTTCATCTCGTCATATCATATTACTGATCACCTGACTACATCGCTACTTACTCTCCTGTGATCCTGAAAATGTCGAACAACAAGTTCATTCAGTCCTTTACCAGAGTTCCGAAGGAACTGTTCCGTTTGAACACCGGACCAGCAATCCGTCTCCGTGCCCAACCCGGTCCAGTGAGACCACAACGCAGCTTTGATCTCCTCACAGAAGCCGGGAAGGTCCGGCCACTGGCCCTTGACCCGGCGTCATATGAGTGTAAGTAATTTTCTCAGATTGCGCCGACATTCGCTGATTATCTATAGGGCCCAATGGAGCTTCAATGCGGCCCAATTCCTCAACACAGCAGAACCTTGTCCGAACATTTCGAGGATCAACTGTCTATGTATACGCAGTACCTGCAGGTTGGTTGGATGATATTCTCTGATGTAAAAGAAATGCTGAGATACAATAGGAACTATACTTCCGGATGACCTAATTCTAGTTCATGAGTTTGGAGATCACTACTCTCTCCAGGCAAGAAAGGAAATGACCGTCGATGGTGTGTCAACTACTCTTACATTAATGAAAGTGAGCACACTGACAAAGTTTTAAGAATTGAATGCCAAGATTACAGACTTCCTGGCCTCTAAGGGAGAACGTCTAACAAAGGACGATTGGCAGAAGCGATACCCTCAGGCGACGGAATAGGCATGATGAAGACGAGGCTGGGTCGCAATCGGCATATTGTGAAGTTGATGGTGTATTTCATTAACCTTTGTTTTTGCATTATGATAGTCTCTCGTTTATTTGATATTTGAATTAAAGGGCAATCATATTGGTTCTCCCTAGCATAAAGAATTCCGACTATAACCGAAAGATATTGAAGTACAACATGTGACTTGTCTCCAACTAAGAAAAAAGCAGGTTTTTGTGTGCGGCGGCGGTACGGTGCTCGGATCTTAGTGTTTGGTAAAAAAAACCTTTACGACAAGGCCTGTCACTGTTGAACCTGACATGACAAGGCACAATTTGTGTAAAAAGTGGGTCATTTGAAGGTATATAATTGGATAAAATTTTTATGACCAATAATTGTCCAGACAAGTTTCTTGGCATAAAGATTTTAAAATAAATTTCATTTACCTTAAAATAGCCTAGAGGATTATATAATCATCAAATGTGACACAGAGCCTTCGGCAGCATGGACCTGCACGGTTGGACTAGTCAGGTGCGGTCACCTGACTACTGCGCATCAGGCGCACGCATAACCGAAATCTGGAAGGACAACACTTCAGTTGCACAACAGCTAGTTCACACCATTCAAGAATGTTCCGATCTATTTACCGCCCTATTTCTGGGTTTACTGCACGTCATCAAAATCGTCGAAGCCTTTCATATATATCATCTCATTCTTCATTTCCGTCAACATTATACCGATTTCAGGTACAACGAGAGTCGAAACTCTTTGACAAAAGATTGGAACAAGATGATTGGGAATGGGAGGATGGTGTGGAAATTGCAAGTGACGGGTTGGTTCATCCCAAGATAAATCCAGATGGTATGTCCTCAAATATTTTCTGGGTGCTGCTACTCAAATAGCCATCACAGTTTCAAACGGGGCGCTATTCATGCCAAACACCCACTTCATGCAAGAAGTGACTCGACGATCATTTGACAATTATCTAGATGCTGTCGATAATGGGCAGCTCCCGACAAGTCCTCATTATCTATGCGTTTCAAAAGGTAAGCAGCTGTCCATTATCCGTTAAGTATATAATAACTTCGAATAGGAACTACGATACCAAGCTTTTTAACCCTTTATCGCGAGCGAGATTCACGGTTCACCCTTCAACCTTCCTACCCGATGACTCTAGTCAACCTGAACGAAGCTCTTACGGAGTTCTATACTAAGTCTTGCACTTCGATACCTCCAGAAGAATGGTTGGAATCTCATCCATATAATGAAGCATTTTTTGATAACTCTGAGGACTGGATGGCTCAGTGACTTCGAAATATATGCATAATGCTCTGGCAGGAAATGGAACGGGAAGGGAACAGGCACAATTCCGGATTCTTGTGGCCTGGATGAGAAACCGAGGGAGAAGACGAAGAAGGATGTTTGCGGTAGTTTTAGATGGCTTTGCAGTGGAACCCCGAGGAGCGGCCAGCGTCTTTGGAACTATTATAAAATGAATGGCTGATGTAGGGACTAGAGTAAGTGTCGGGATCATTTGAGGGGGACAGCTGAGAAACATTTTTACTGGTTGCCATTACTCAAAATCAATGCAAAATGCTACAGAATCTTACATGGTGGAAAGAGTCATGCACAAAGTCATGGACTCGTCCAAGACACGGTGTCAGCATGGTCGAAGGCGCTTTCGTGGGAAGTCCGTATAACTTTCTTGACAAATATTCAGAGAAAGAGTCTTAGCTATTACTTTAATCATATGAATTATCATGAAGTGAAAGAACAATTATAAGCCATCTAGACAATAGCGTGAATAATTATGGCTAGTTGTCGTCCTTTACTGTAGTTTTGTATACCAATGTACTTTGATAGCTCCGATACTTCTCTCTGGGAACCTCTCCGCAAAGCGCTTCTCTATAGCAGACCAAGATAACTGTTCTGTTTTTAGTTGTCTCAGGAGATCTTTCTCTTCTGGTCTCCACTGGTTGTTTTCTCTAGATCTGTGTCGGGATAAGTGGTCTTCGCGGTGCGTCTCAGTCATGTTGGCTAACGGCGGCAATTGCGCAAAACCGGACTCAGCCATGCCTTGTGACAATACTCCTTCAAACAGCCAAGAAAGAAACTCTAATCGGCCTTCGAATGATGTTGTCAAGAAAGAGGAACGCAGCCCCGCGGAGCAGTAGATATCATCGCTCCGCGCGGGGCTAGTCTGGCGTTCCTTGGTAGCCTGTCCCAGATCTTGCTGCACTGGCTCCCGTGGGCGAATCTTTGTGGACGACCGCGTTTCTCTCCAAGTCGGTGACGAGCATGCGCTCACATTGATTCTGCGTCGCTTAGAGGCCGGCGGTCCTTGTTCCGCCTCTGGTACGTCGTCGTCGATGTAGTCCGCATCATCCTCGTCGTCTGATGGGGTCGAATCACTGTCATTTCCGCGTAGAAGGGGTTCGAGGTCACACTGGTTGCTTGAGGGTGGACGTTTGGAGGATGTAGTGGGGGAACGAGACGGATCAGGCATGACCACTGCGATCAAAGGCAAGCTCGAGGCACTTGCTGGCTTGTTGCCCTGCACGGATGTTGGTTCGTCAGGTTGGCAGGTTGGACCCTTCTCTGAGACCATAGAAGGGGTATGTTGGTGGGCTTCTTCATTGTTTGGGACACTTTGCACACTAGCCTCTACATCCTGACTATCCAGGATAACGCTCGTGTGACTATTCTCGCGTCTTTCAGCCTTGCCTTCACGTGTAGAAATCGGGCCCGGTGTTGAGAATAATCGCGGAATTGAGTCATTCCGGTGAAGGTCGGCAGAGACAGATGTTGAAACTAGCTCTTCTGATGAAACTGATCGTGTCATAGAGCGAGAAGGAGACATTGATTCGGTATTGGTTCTCCAGATCTCAGGGTTCTCGTGATATTGGATCTGAAGTGGTGCAAGATCAGTATTTGGTGGTTGAGCGAAGGCTTCATCGCTTGTAGGCGTGGGGCTCGCTATCGGGCTGCTTGGGTATCCCTCAAGTGTGCTGCATGACAGGTTGCCGCCGTCGACTTCACACTCCCCTACGTTTGCCTTTAGCAAAAATCCTGGCCTCGTTCGCATCTTCAAAGTTTACCTTGACCATTGGGTATCAGTGGATCCCCTCTCCCTTCGTCCTTCCGACCTTCGCCTGGAATGAAAATGCCTGCAGCTTCTTGCAGAACATCTTCTATTGCTCTATCAAAGTCATTCGGGTACACAGAACTGCTTGTGGGAAGAAGAGTATGTACCGACTGCGAGGCCGTACTTGGAACAGTCACTGGTGGTCGGGGAGGAAGGGGGTAATGTAAAACAGGCTGCGTTGGGATGGAAGAATGGGCTCGGTCTGGGCTGTGACAATCGATAGGAAAACGACGATTTGGAAGGGACTTCTTTGTTGGGCGTACAGGAAGGGAAGGAGGAGGATAGAACTTGATTTTGTCCATGTTGACAGCCATGGCAGGGGTAGAAGAATAGCAGGGCAGTGGGACGGCAAGGGCTGGGACTGATGGATGAGCGTGACTTGGTGCATCTTTGCTCTGGGTTTCTCCTCATTTATATACTCGTCGCCAGATGCAAACACTGCAAAACCCTGTGGTTCCTTTTCTCCCACGGCCCTCTGATGTAGCAGACCCGGATGACTCAACTCCGAGCAAGACTTGCGGACGGCGCTGGGGCTCCATACAGAAAAACCAACATCCAACCAATTTCGGGATGACTCGCGTCTCAAAATTGAGGCATGACACGAGCCCTCCGTTGGATGCAAGTATGCGTCACATCCACCCCGTTCTGGTCCAAAAAAACAAGGCAGTGCCCATGCAGCGCCCCATTTTACCACCCAATATCGCCTCATACCTCGAAATATGCGTATTCCCGCCAGATCGTCACGTTCAGCTCCGAAACATCACCGACGCAGGATCCAGGGCGAAGGCATTGTGGCATTTTCTCAATTGGTGTATGTCGGTCGGTGGATGCTATTGCCGGCGACGCTCGGAGATTGGCATCAGCTAAAGCGAGAAATATCACAGCCTCGCTATGACTTAACCAATAAGGATTGGACTATGAGCCAAGGAGCGCAGCTTCTGTCGCAGACGCCCCAGGTGAGTCGCAATCTCACGTAGCACCGCGCCGTTCGTCCAACGCCACCGACACGGTATCACAAGACCAACCATCCACCTCCGACCCACGGCCGAGCAGCGGACCGAATAAACTAATGCGGGTGAAGCAGACTCCACGGGGGCAGAGCAGGTGCAAGGGAGGCAGAGGAGGGAAGAGAGAATAGGGACGTAGTGAAGCCAGTACGATAGACAGACGGACGGATGGACGACTCGCGTCCTACCACTTGGCTTTCATGTTCTCTCTTCAATCATAGCCGTCTGCGTGTGAGCAGGCGCGACCTCGTATCGTCAATGGCGTCGTGTCGACAGACCGAGGGACGGGGTCCTGCCCCGTCCGACGCGCGTTGTGGACCATCCTGGACCGGTACGACTGAAAGGGGGACGGGGGGAAGGGGGGGGGGCTGAGATCGCCGATGGCCGGTCCGCAGCGTCTGAGCGGCCAGCGATGCCGTCTGGGCCTGCGAGCTGGGCGAGGAGAATGCGAAAAGAGAATGACCTGGGAGCGTTCGGGGACGCACTCGCGGTTTATATAGATGATGCCCGGTGGGGCGCGGCCGTTAAAGCGGCGAGAGGCCCCCGCTAAACTGCTTCCGGGAATCTGCATACTGCCACGGACCGCCGTTAAACTCGATCGGGGAATTTTTGATCCGCGCCGCGCCGTGGTTGGCCGGACGCCGTTTTCGGCGCCCCGCTCACCGGCACAACGTATACTAAGAATATTAGTTATTTATTAATAATATATCTATATAAGACATATATTTATTATTCTAAAATATTAATTAGAACTAAAACTAATTTAAAAAATAATAAAAAAAACTTTACTATAAGTTAATTTTAAAGTAGTATAATATTAGAAGAGAATCTATTATTAAATTATAATAAGAATAGATATATAATACTATTTCTAACTAATAAATTAATATAGAATACTAATCTTATAGCTAATAATATTAAGAATACTATAAATATAGTATACTAGAGTAAAAAAGATATATAAAGCTATAATCTAAAGATTATAAATATATATATTATATAGATTATATATAGATTAACACTAAAACAATATATAGATTATCTATTATTTAATTAATTCTAGTATAATTTTTAAAATTAAATAAAAAATAACTTTAAGAGCATAGACTAGCATATATAAAAGACTATAAAAAAGTTTTTAATAAATAAAGATATATTTGTGCAAAATAATGTCTATATAGCTATATATATATTACTAACCTATCTCTTAATAATAAAAGCATTACCTAATTAGTTAAAAAAAAAGATTAAGATATAAAACTTCTATATTATATCAAGAAGACATATAAGCACTCCCTACTTAACCTAAATATATTAATTAATTTATAAAAAGATAGAACAAAAAATATTTCCATATAGCAAAATAATATCTAAACTATTATAATAAAAAAATACACTATCATTAGATATAACACTTTAAGGTATATCTAGATATAAGTAATTAACACAAGATTTATTATATATAATTAGTTCTATAATACTAGGAGAAACTAACTTAGAATTAATTTAGAACTAAATATATATTATTAGCTAAAAAGATATTAAAAGACTCTATTTTAGATAGAAAGGGCCTAATAGATCTAATAATAACTAAAAAAGTCTTAGAAGATTGCAAGAATACATATTTAAACCAATAAGATATATATTAATTATTATTATAGATAATAAAGATCTATATATAAAGCTTTTACTAAAAGAATATAGATATTAATTTATTAACTTTGATTTATCTTTAAAATTCATAAAAACATAAAATAAAATAAATAACTTTATTAGTAAGAAGTACGATATTTTTAATAATAAAGTTATTATCTTCTTAAGAATCTATAGATATGTAGATATTTAACTAAACTAAGTATAGACTATATTTTTTAATATATTAACTGATAGAGTATTATTTTATTATAATAGAGAAATATGTCAGAAGAATGGATAACTCACAGCCAATTATACCCCTTATGTCAGCAACTGCTGAGACTACGCTACATATATAGGCTATATGGAAAGGATATATATAGAAACTAACCTATCTAGGATTAGTAAGACAGAGCACTCAATAAATTAAAATAAGCTTATAATAAGCATTATAATATATTATATTGGGTAATACAATATAACAAAGCAGGTACTACAATATATTATATTAGATAATACAATATAGAAACTATATAGAAATACTTATTTACTATTATATATCTAGCTTATTATATTTTATTCTCTTAAGAAAATAGTATACTATTATTTATTCTTTAATATACTTTACAGCCTATTATTATAATAATATTTTATCTTATTTTAAATTACCTTACTAATATTCTTTATTTAACTTTAATTAATAGAATAATCACTGTGATTTATATCTTAGTAACGAATTATTAAACTAATTAATAATAAAATATCCTTATAATACAAAATATAAGAACTAGATAAATAATTAACTTTAGCTAATATAGTAGAAAACGCTTTAGTATCAGCTTCAACCACCAATAGCACCTCTAGAACTACTATGAGTACCTCGACTATTACTACTAAGCTTCAGAATACCCTTGTATACATTAAAACTTTAAAAACAACACAAAACAATTAATTAAAAATCAAAAAAATTAAATCCTTTTTAAAAATACTAAAAACTCTTAATACTTTCCTTATCTAAATAACAATCTATTTTATAAACAATATTAGAAAGTATAATAGAAAAGCTAGAAAAATTCTAACTATATTAAGCTTTCTTATAAAAGATATAATAAAATAGTTTATACTCTATATAAATAACTAGATTAATAACACTACTAATCTAAAGAAACCTAAAACCATCTCTCTATTCAGTAATTATAACTATTTCAAAAATAAACTAAAGTAACTCTATAGAATTATTAATAAAAAACTTATTATAATTCATAAGATACAGAATATCAAGTAAATTCAATCTATAAAAGAATATATCTTTAAATATTTATAGATATCTAATAGCCTTAAGTACAGTAATTAAAGACATTAAGACTAGTTCTATCAAAGACTTAAAAAGAATACTAAAAACATAATCTCTATAATAAATCTTAGACTAAAAACCTTTTAAGAAATAATAAAAATAGCATTATATATCAATCTCTAATAATTCAATCAATAAATAGAGAAGAAAAATAAATAATACTCTAAAGAGAATTACTAAACAAATATAACACAACATCAAAGATTTTAGTATAACAAAAACAGAGATATTAAAATATAACTAAATATTATAATTAATAAAAAAGAGATAGCACAGTATAAAAAAAATAAAGTATATTATAAGTGTAGGTGAAAGAGATACTATTTATAATAGTATTACTAAGAACAAAAGAATTAGAGTAATAATATTAGCTCTTAAAAAATAAATACTATATATTAATAAATTACAGCTATATATTAGATTATCACTACTCTAAATAAAAATAATAATAAATAAAAAAAATAAATTAACAAAGTCAAAGACTTCTAAAAACTATAATTAAAAAAAAAATTTTATAAAGTATTCTAAGGGTATAGAAATAAAAGTTTTAAGTAACTTAAGAGACGCCTTAAATAGAATTTAAAAAGAGAACTACTTTAGAAAAAAGATGTTAAACTAGAAAAAATATATCTCCACTTATAACAAAATTAAAAAAAAAAAGAACTAATTAAAAAACTCTATAGAGAAGACTAATATAGATAAACTACTAGACAATATATTAATAACCTTTTATCAGAAAGTAAAGACTAATATATCCTAATATTTTAAAATAGTAAAAAAAATAATTATATTAACTATAAAAACTTAGATTAAGAATTAAGCACCTTTAAAAAAATAAAATTAATAAAAGTAATTAATTAGAAAAATAAAAAACCCTAAAGAATATAATCTAAAAATTAATTAATATTAATAAAAAAAGAATTTAAAAAAAAAAAAAAATCTTAAAAATATATAAGTATCTCTAAATTATAAAAAAAAATTTATAATAATATTAACTAATTATAAAAATTACAATAAAAAATTATTATAAAATTCCTAGAACTAGTATTAAAGGAAATAAAAATAAATTTAGTAAATCTTAAAATTTATAAAAAATTCTTAAAAATTAAATATAATAATCTTATAACTAAATAATATAGTTATATAATACTATAAATATTATATTAAAAAGACTCTATTCAGACCTAGAAATATTATATAACTAAATATAAATAATATTAATAATAGATATATTAT